>JAECUM010009102.1:0-61441 GCA_016617855.1 Megalonaias nervosa
TGCTTTCATCCTGATTTATACACGTAAATGTAAGATTATAGGACACACGGTACAAAATGTATTGAAAATTGCGAACCATTCTGGAAATGGGTGAACATAACATAGAGTATATATTGGTTTGGCTGGCCAACATTTGTTAATAATGTAAGTTATATTTTAGGAAAAGAATCTTTTGAGAAAATAAAAAATACAGACATTGTTTTATTGATGGAATTTTAGTCCTTTAACAGTCTTAAGTTTGGAACACTCATTACTGAAATTAGCACCTGACCCTTTTGGTGAGGAATTGAAAGCACATGTTCCAAACACATGTAGGTCCAGAAAATGCCGCGGCTCATATCCTTTTCTCTACACCGAAGCTGACGTCCCGGTTTCATCTACACTGATAAATATAGGTTTGATCATGAGCACTCAGAAATTGAAAGTTATTGAACTTTTAATATCATGGTGTTTGCTTAGGTTTACTATGGGAACTGAATTAGTACTGTGAGTCCTATTGGAAGAAGCAAAGTGCCAAGTTTATGTCCCTTTCCGATTGCCCTTTTCTTAACTAAGTCATGCATACGATACGGCAAGACTTCAGTATTAAAAATACTTGTATGTTAACAAATACTCACTTGAATAATTTCCAGGAAGCAAAATCGTAACAGATGTTTATCCAGATAGTCCCCACTAAAGTAACCATCTTGCTGCATTTGTCGGAATAGATCGATCCAGAATTGTAGGCACATATAACACTATTGTTACCAGCACGATTGTCTTGATGATTCTCCTGAGGAAAGCTTGCATTTTGTGTAAGACGCTATTCTCTACTCCCAGTGTATTTGCATTTTGTGTAAGACGCTATTCTCTACTCCCGTGTCAGTGCGCACTATTCGAGGGCAACCTTTCCGACACTTAACCGCTTCTATGAAATAATAGGCAATACTACGTGCCATTCCTCCGCCACTAGCCTGTAGCCAAATTATATGTCGGGAAAATCATTTATCATTGAATCTATATGCCAGGTGTAGTTGGGCCCATGATTAAAATACATGCGGCGTCTCAAGCGTCGGCTTTTCCGCAATTCGACTCCTTCAGGATCAATAATTTGCAACAAAACTCTGACACTTTCACGATCGACAACAAGACCCGCAATAAAACATTTTGTGTACATCCATCTGTATCCATGCAGACAACCAGACTTCTCTATCTGTTTCTGAAGAAATGCGGCAACCTGAATGAGATCTGTCTTATTTTTCTTCCTGTAGAGTCGAATATTCTTCAGTTTTCTTTGCAATGTGCGTCTGCTTATTGCAATTTGATGATTATACGCTAAAAGTTCTAATATGTAATTTTGTGAAACATTTAATCTAAAATAGAATCTTAGAAAAGTATCTATGTCCAATATATCCGCCATGTTCCATAAATCAGTCTAGACGTAAATCCTATGTATCAGAAATGAGTCTCCATCCTATCTCATAACAAGTCAATACTATCTCGTAATAACGCAATCCTATCTCGTAATAATGCAATATTATCTCGTAATAACGCAATGTTATCTCGTAATAACGCAATACTATCTCGTAATAACGCAATGTTATCTCGTAATAACGCAATGTTATCTCGTAATAACGCAATACCATCTTGTAATAACGCAATGTTATCTCGTAATAACGCAATACTATCTCGTAATAACGCAACGTTATCTCGTAATAACTCAATGTTATCTCGTAATAACGCAATACTATCTCGTAATAACGCAATGTTATCTCGTAATAACGCAATACTGTCTCGTAATAACGCAATGTTATCTCGTAATAACGCAATACTATCTCGTAATAACTCAATGTTATCTCGTAATAACGCAATACTATCTCGTAATAACTCAATGTTATCTCGTAATAACGCAATACTATCTCGTAATAACGCAATGTTACCTCGTAATAACGCAATGTTATCTCGTAAAAACGCAATACTTTCTCGTAATAACGCAATACTATCTCGTAATAATGTAATGTTATCTCGTAATAACGCAATACTATCTCATAATAACGCAATATTATCTCGTAATAACACAATACTATCTCGTAATAACGCAATACTATCTCGTAATAACGCAATGTTATCTCGTAATAACGCAATACTATCTCGTAATAACGCCATGTTATCTCGTAATAACGCAATACTATCTCATAATAACGCAATACTATCTCGTAATAACGCAAATTTTATTTTTTTTACCTGGCGCTAATGGGCTTCCGTAATAGACATAACATGTGGAATAATTCAATTGATAAATAAAATCGGGTCCATAGAAAGCAGATTTAGCGTATCAACTCGCTCAATGTATTATTCACGAAGGCACGAAGACTATCAGTCATGTTCAAAACAAAGGACAGTTGTAGTACAAGTGGTTCAAAACGATAGAGAACAAGGCAAACAGTTCTCCCCCTCCAACCCCCCAAAAACAAAACAAACTAGCAAATGAAGAAACACTCCAGCAGAACAACCAATGCACGACGAAACCATCAGTGTAGATGAACACAGTCAACAAACACATTTGACATGAGAAAAGACAAAAAATCCAGAGCAGTTGCCTCAAGCCTGTTAAGTGCTGGTGGCCATTTTGAATCAGCGGACGCCTTCAAGGACGAAATTTACACATGTTTGTCTGAAGAATCCTTTTTCTAACATAATGCTCTTTAATACACGGATCTTTAAAACAAGTAACATTCCAAAAGAGTCTAAGGTATTTTCATCGTACAGGTCGTGATAATTAAATTATATATGTTGTTTCGGAAACGGCAAAAATATTATGACTATGAACGGATGTAAATGACATATCATGGAAACCAATGTAAAGTTCAGAAATTTATATTTATTATCATGTTTATTCACGAAAAAGTCTACCTGAACAACCAATTTCACTTGATTTATACTATGAATGGTTGTGTTCTCTTTGACGGCATTCCAGCAAGTTTAAGTTTCTTCTGTATTGCCTTAGGAGAACGTTAGTATTTAGCATAACTGTTAAGAAAAGTTTGTTGTTATCATAACCTTCTTCTCATTTCCTGCTATGAGAAGGAAATACTCGTAACTTAAGAGATGTCTTTGCCCATGATTAGAGAGAGAGAGAGAGAGAGAGAGAGAGAAGAAAGTTCGGGCTCTTTTAAAGGTTAAGGTGTCACGCATAATGGTGTAGATACGGCTACATCTGGGGAATTTGGCGATGCAAGAGGTAGCGGGAATCGACTGTAAGAAAGATAGACGAAGCCTTTCTGATTCTTGGACGAACGAACTGACTTTATTTAGATAATTGATATATATAGATATATAATGCTACATTCTAGAGATACACCTTATAAAGACTTTATATTGAAAAATACATGAAATACATATTATACTTTTCCTTCGAGCTTACCAGCTTCATATATTTGTGTAATTTCTGCATTTTAGAATATAATACAGATAATTAAATATCGAATAAATTCATAATAGCCAAAGAGTATAAAAGTCAATAGTTGCGATTAATGCAACAATCGTTTAGAAGAAATATATTTTACTAAATTTAAAATAGAATACTAATTTGGAATAGATTACTAAACATTATTCTTTATTACTTAAAGAATATTTTATTCCCAAATTAAATCTAGACATGAAGGTGGTAGCGAATTCGTCTTTTTTAATAATGATTACCACAAAATACAAATGAATATAAATTCTGAAAAACATTTAAACGTTCTATTACATTATAATATAAAATAAAAAGAACTCACAGAATGTTGCAAAACTATGAAGTTTACCGCAGAAATCTCTAACATTAAAAGGACTTATTCTTTAAAGAAATTTACGAACACAAACGATTCTTACCTGTAAGAAAGATAGACAAAGCCTTTCTGATTCTTGGACGAACGAACTGATTTAACATAGGCTGCGCTCCGCTATTTATACTGATTTGGACATGTTCCTGGCCAAATTTGGTAAAGTGTTTGGGCCTGTGTGCGTCCGTCTCGAATCAGAAAGAGGCTCCTGTCTATTTCTAATGGAAGCGAGTGTTCGCTTAGGTCAAAATTCGCCTCATCAGCATTTATTCATTTCAAGGAAACGGCTGAATCATACAGCTTAATCAGTCAGAAAAAAATGTTAAGAATCTGGCCATGAAGTACTGACACAATTTAGGAATACTAGTTTTGCTGACTTGGCATACAAAAACAAATGTATAATACGGGAGGGGGATTTGCGCTTGTTTGTAAGGGTGCAATCTTTATCAAAATAAAATATAGTTGTAATAGGAAAATAAATAAAGTTAATCTCAATATATTTTAGTGGAAATTACTTCCAATATAATCCAAAGACAAATTAATCCAATGAAAAATTAGTTTTAATACAATTTGGAGAAAAATTTTAATGTTATTACTTTTACTCAAAAATTCTGTTCTAATATAACGATATGAGAATGGTCTTTCAGATAATGAGGTTTCTAAGTGGATGTGTATATATACAGAACACACAAACAAAAAAAAAACAAAACACAAATATATGGTGCTACGCGTGAGAGGGTGAGGAATTCCTACCAAAAGATTGATGAAACTCAAAGGAGCAACTAAAACGAAGAGGATACAAGCACAAAAATACAGAGAAAGATGCCATCAAAGCTAGAATAAAGCCACTGAGAGAACCACACTCCTCAGGTACAAAACTAAGTCTGCCAACAAGCGCATCCCACAAAATCTCAATGCCATAAGCACATAACATATCATCAATAGACACTGAGATATAATTGATTCTTCTCCACGCTTACAAAGTATATCTTTCAAAGAAACATATATGATTTCTTATCTAAGAACATACGAAATTCCAAAAATCAAGTTAGCTTTCTACCTGACCTGAATCATTGAGTTCAGAACATTGGAAATGCCGGGTCTACCTTTTGTTTACTACATCTTTATATTGTAATTTTAGTAACAGAACTTCTAGTTATAAGATTTATCTTGTAAACATTTACAAACCTTCCAGAATTGAACTCTCCATTTAGGTAATAGCTTTGTTTTAGAAAATGCTAAATGTGACCTGAGGTCATGTAGAGGCATATATAATCTTGTTTATCTAGAAATTATTCAGTCATGCTGTAAGAACTCAGCAGAATCAGTCTCCAGTATTTCATTTGGGCTGGAATTTATTTATCAGAGTTATTTAATTGACGATATTCTTCTCTGGAAACACACACACACACACACACACACACACACACACACACACACACACACAAATCGAAAAACAACATTATTCGAAATAGTGACTTGGATTTATAGTGAAATTCAAATTAGGATATATTCTTGGATTGTGTTATTGTGATTCAACAAAGAACTGTTGGCAAATCACAACGGTACAGGGCATCACAGGAATATCAACACTTCCAGCGTTGGATTTATTTTGGAATACCAGTAAAATTTATTCAGATCTTTAATCATTAGGGCTTGTATTAGAAATTCTAGGATTATTTGGAATTTATTTCGCAATACCGTAAGTTCTTTTTACATTGTTCACTTTATATTCTAGGGAATAGATTATTTGTTGAATTTTACAAACGTTTTTGGTTTTCGCTCTTTTCTATTACTTAGTTTAACACCATAGATTCGTAATAATGTCTGTTGGGAATTAGAAATGGGGTAAAGTTTTCTCCAACGCGTTTGGCATTATCTAACCATACTTTGAATACAGACATGACTCCCTGAGTCTTTCTTACTTTGTCCGGATTTTTAAAAAAATTTAAATACAAGATTTCAGAGGCAAAATCTTTGGTTTTCAATAGACAGTCATAATATAAGCAAAGAAATGTCACCACACAAGGTAGTCAAGTGAACACATCGACCTGTCACGCAAGAGACCCAGGATGGTATCCCACTCGATGCTTTTGATTTTGTAAGTTTTAGTGCATGTTTTATTGTCTTGAATTAAGAAGAATTATGTTACTCACATTTACTGTGTGAATGCACATTTTAACTGAAAATTTGCTTGTTCTGAGTGAATAACGGAACGAGTTCACCGATTCGGTGACAATAATGGACTTTTGTGCCCACCAGATTTCATTCTATATTTATTTAAAAATTTCTATTTCTACAACAGTGACTTGAAAATATGGAATTAAAGTAATCATTTGCAAGAATAAGTGTAGTTTGCAAATCAGGCACCCGTACAAATAACTTTCTGAAAATCATACGTAAATTATAAGCACAGCGTCCGTGCCCACCAGATTTCATTCTATATTTATTTAAAAATTTCTATTTCTACAACAGTGACTTGAGAATATGGAATTAAAGGTAATCATTTGCAAGAATAAGTGTAGTTTGCAAATCAGGCACCCGTACAAATAACTTTCTGAAAATCATACGTAAATTATAAGCACAGCGTCCGTGCCCACCAGATTTCACTCTATATTTATTTAAAAATTTCTATTTCTACAACAGTGACTTGAGAATATGGAATTAAAGGTAATCATTTGCAAGAATAAGTGTAGTTTGCAAATCAGGCACCCGTACAAATAACTTTCTGAAAATCATACGTAAATTATAAGCACAGCGTCCGTGCGAATAGTCTTTTAGATGAGATACACGACGGCAATTCGAACAGTCGTTCAATTTTATCGCAGATATTATGTAGTTATTGTTTGTCTTTTACCAGAAAAATAGTTTGTATAATTATCGTGGGAAAAAATTGTGAAATTAGTTACCATGATCTATGGTCAGCGACCATATCGGTATCTGATATATATGGATATAAAAAATATGGAATAAATGCATCACCAGCACCGTGTTACGTAAAATTTCTTACCGAAACACCGTAAAATATCCACTTCCGTTTTGTTTAAAATCGATTTTTGTTTTAAATTATTTTTCTCTCGTGACAAAGCTGACGATGCACTGTCCATTTACATAGTATGATGTTTTGAAGTTAAATTAGAAGATGGTTAATAAAATTAACAAGTTGATAGATGGTAAGACCATTTTTGGGGCGACAGCTATAAACATAAGGATCAATAGATACTGAGTATATTAGTTACTACAAAATAAGTGTATGTAGTAAATCGCATATTTATTGACATTTAGGATAATGATGCTTGATAAGTATCGCACATTTATTGACATGTGGTACAATGATGCTTGCATGTTACACCAAACTAGGGCAAACCACAGGAAAAAGTTCCAATTAATGTCGGCATCGAAATTTTTTTTCAAGTTCAGCTTCTTCCTGTGCGATAGGGACTTGGAACAAATTACAATCAATAATTGCAGAAGCTCCTGACTTGGTATCTCACAAGCAGGAACTTTCCAAAATCACATGCTAATGAACTAGTCGGCTACAAGTAAGACCTAGTGATTCTCAGGGCTATGCCGGATGAGGTTCCTTATCTCATCGTCGCTACGGTAGCCGGCTTGGTCTGAGTATGAAGGGACGAAAACGTACACTGAAACTCTTTTACTGCCTTTCCTATCATTACTCTTCTGACTGTCCTATCACTTGTGTCATTACTCTGTCTTTGACTACACATCACCCGTTGTTTAATAGTCAAGTGTGACTGCGTCAACGTATTTATAAATATTATAGAGATATAGATAAAATGCTTGATAAGTATTTTGCTTGCACAAGAAGATAAGACAGGAATTAAGATTATGCAGGAGCACAAGACCTTGCCATTCTAGTGATCCATGTGCCATAAACGAGAGTATTTGTACACCCTCCCATTAATCCTTCAAAGTAAGACGTATCACGTTTTTTATGTTTTGGTGCTACCAAAACAAATATCATGTGATACATCTTATGTTGTAGGACTGACCCTCCCATTCCTTTGTACCCGTTTACCAACTTTAAGAAGGCATCAAAGATTTAAAGAAATGCACAAAACTTAGTCATTTCATTGATCAGTTTATAATTGCAAACCTTATTGTCTCCATGGTGTCAATAGCATGGTCAGTTGGCATTTCGAAACAAATGGGAGTTTCTTTAGTAATATGTCGCCATATTTGCATGGACGAGTGAATGTTTTCAAGCAACAGTTGTGATGTAGTTCACTGTCTTTGATAATCTCAGTAATTCCATAATTTAGAGTTACATCACTTTGAACACATGTACACAAGAGTTCTTCCTTTTTATTTGTTTAGTTTGTTTTAGAACAATAAAATTAGCAATTGCAAATATATGGACACAAACGACAGAGCCTTTACTGATATGGACTGTTCTATAAACTAGAAAAGGACAGTAAACAATCTTTCTGCTTGTTTACATCAAGAGCTTCCGTTTGTTTGGAAACATCCTGGCGACAGTTATGTTAGAAATTATAAATTGATGAATGAAATTACTAAATTGTATGCATTTTTTATATCTTTGATGCTTTTTTGTTTTTAAAATTGGTAGGGGGGTATAAACAAACGGGACGGTATGCAAATACTACAGTGTTCTTAACATTGCCAATGAACATGAACACAATATATATGTTATATATCTAGTTAAACTTTACTATTATCAGTGCTCTAAAAATCTGATTGCCTGACACCTGGGGCCCCTGTAATTTTAGATTGGGCTCGTCCTGTATTCTAAGTGAGGTGCCTGTCAGGATTGATGAAAATTTTTAATTTGCCTAAGGAATCTTTGATTGTGCTGATGAAATGTGTAAATGTATTTTCAAGATGTTGACATAACTGCCATAGCACGGCACAGTCTAAATCAGATCACTACTGTTGTACGTGAAATTGAGATCTGATTTTAATCAGATTGAAGCATGGCATGTCATGCTAAAAATACAATTTTGTACTCCCAAATGCCCTGACACGGTTGTGTTTGAGAAAACACAGTTTTCAGTAATCTTTACAAAAAACAAAAAAAATCCCCAACAAAACCCCCCACCACTTTCAGGATATGCCCATTACATGTAGCATGTATAAACGGTAAACAGTCATGATTGGAGCTGATGTAAAAAGATCCCTTGGGCAGTTTAAATAGCGGCAATTAAAGGCAGAGAGGTCAGATATAAACCATCATTTCACATATTACTTAATTGGCTGACAGTGGCTAGTGAGATGTATTTGAAGGCTGCAGTGGGTGAGCCCATTGTGCTTATTTGCATAGGTACAATCAGGACGTAGAACAACTCATTATAGGTAAATCAGAGAGATGCTATAGATATGTTACAAGAACAAAAGTTGTTACATATTATTGCTTTGAATGAGAGTGTTTAAGACACATATGTTATATTTTTGACAAGTCTGAACAATGGCAATGTTTCTTTGAAGTCGGATTTTATTGCATATATAGAATGTAAAGCATGATCATTTCAGTTGTCAGAATAGTGTTCAAGTGTAATTCATTTTTTGAAGCCGTTTTAGGAAGCAATTAGCTGTCAGCAAAGCCTAACAAAGCCCAACAAAAATAAAAATTTCAGAACTCTTGGTTGACAGGGTTTTACTTTGTGAAGCACACCAGCATAGCGATGAACACTAATGACACTTACATTACCTTCATACCCCTTTGTGGGGCCCCGAGTGGCCGAGTGGTCTAAAGCGCTGATCGTTACGGATCACTGCCATCTCACCTCTGTCTGCATGAGTTCGAGTCCAGGCTCGGCTAACGTGGTTATGTGAGAAAGCCTGCCAGTAGCTTCTCGTGGGTCGGTGGTTCTTCCCGGGGTCTTCCAGGGTTCTTCCTCCACCATTAGTACTGGCCGCCATGTATAGCCTATCTTGTGCTAAAAAATGGCGTTAAACCCAATAACAACAACAACAACAACAACATACCCCTTTGAACCCTATTGAATTTATATTTGAATTATAGCTATTGCAATGTTGTGTTACAGTATTGAAAAAAGGGGAGATTGTGGGCATGTAGAAATTGGAGTCCAGGCTTGTGGAATTTCAATCAGGGCTTGTGAGTTTATCTAAGTCACCAGCCTGGGGCCTGTGTCTATAAAAGTTTTTCTTTGAGCACTGATTATGTTCTTTTTAAATATGTGCATGTTTTGCCAGTGTCCCAGCTATGCAGGTATGGAGGATTGTGCTACCCCATTGCAGACTCTGAAGCACTCTGCATCAATCCCAGGGCACCCCCCCTCCCAATTTGTACCTGTCATAATTTTACCTTTCAGGCACAGATTCTTTTTCACTTGGCACCTCAGAATGAGCAGACAGGACTCAACATTTCCTAAATGGTACAAGTGATTGAATGCTCTTAAACATGAATGTAAAGAAAAGAAGTTTGAAGAGAAAGATTGGCTTTATTTACTTACTCCGTCTTGAATAAAATTATTGCAATACCAAAAGTCAGGTCTCCTCCCATGATATTTGATTTGAGTCTGAGTCATTATTTTCTTTTCTTTTTTCATGTTTTATTTGAATTAGCATTAAAATAAATTCTTATCTAAGAGCTATCTTTCTTGTTTTGTAAATGATTCAGATTCAACATGGCATGTAAACTGTTCATTGTTTCTGAAGCTGGATATATTAAGTACATGTAATAGCAGCAGCAAGAGTTACAGACAGTGTGCAGTTAAAGCCCTATGTCGCCGTTACTTGCAAAACGTTGTATATGCCATATCTTCTGAATAATGCTGAATCTTGAAAGATACTGGTCTTAAACACAGTTGGGTTCCATTAAAACTAGATAATATCAATATTTCATTACATTATGAGCCATGTAATTTGTCCCTCGAACTCAGAAACCTGGCCATTTTTATATTCATGCGAATTATTCCAATGTTAATTGGCAGCATCCGTGGGTCAGCTGATTTCAGTTGAAAGCTGGAGCACATGATTTGATGACATTACCGTTGTAAACATAGGTCAACACCATTCTATGTCAGATGCGGTAGGTGATCCTTATGTGATATGCTATTCTCATTTTGTGTTTCATATGATGCAGTATTCAGCCTTTCATTTACAAATTATTTTTCTTTCAAGGCATAACAGATGTACATTACTTTGGACAAGTCTTTTTGATTACCAATTAATATGAAAATCCACAACAGCTGGTTTGTCTTCAGCCCAAGTTTGCCCTTCAGAGTATTCCAGCACCCCAGCTGGACACCAGTATTCGTACAGTCTTATTTTTATCTAATGCATGTTTTTTCTTCTCAGAATCAAGATGATAAACACCACTTAAGGGTGCTAAAATTTTGGTACAGGTGGCTAATCATTAGTTACAAGTGCTATTTATTTCCAAACATTCCTGTTAAAGAAATCTTGGGAGTTATTAATAGATATCACAGGCAACATTGCTCGGAACCATCTTTGACAAGCCAACATTTGCTCATCACATTTCAGAGCCAGCTCACAAACGCTCAAACTGTTTTGACTAGCTTGGGACTTAGAAGTTGGCAATCCAGTATACTTACAAATATTACAATTGAAATCTAACTCTTTAGTTAAAATACAAATATTTATTCCCAATTTGTCAAAACTTGCTTGAGTTAGTAAATATTTATATTATCATGTATGTGCAAGAAAATCCAAAACTGACCTTGACTTATAAACACTAAATAAAGGTGCTAATGTATGTAATATGGCTAGATCAAAGAGTATAAAACTTTCAGAACATAAAACATTATGAACTGAATATGACACCTACCATATATGGTCGCTTACAGGTCAAGTCAGACTGCAAACAACAAAGATACTGATATGCTGTACCATAATGTGCCTCTCAATCAGGGTTTTCGTTGTTTGTTCTATTGATTACTCCTACCAGACTTGACAGATCCAGATCTGCTGGTGCATTATGCATCAGCAAATCTCTGTGCAGTTTGCAGTTGGACTTATGAGTGAGTATACTCGGTAGCTCTCTTTGTCTCTCAGTGGTTTGGACTTTACTATGGGCAAGCTGAATTTGAACTTGTTCTGGACATCATTCAGGAAGATTTGTAATGCCAAGGACTTAGTATTAATCATATCCTGGAGATGTGAAATTAATTTAAGTACCTCTTTTACAATATGATTTTACCATTCAGAAAGGATCCTTAAATTATGAACTAATGGTTGTTGTCATTACAACTGGATATTGTCTGCACTGTGTTGGTTTGTATCCTGTTTGGTATATTAAACTTGGTGGACATGATCAGGGAACCAAACAGACTTTACAGTGGTTATCTCAGACTCTTCAGTGTACCGATATTGATCATGCAAAATGCCTGAGTGATCAAGCTTTTGCTTTTATGTTATAACTCCATCTGGAGATTCCAACAGATGAAAACACAATGAGGCAAAGGGAACAATCATCTTCAAAAAATGTACAAACAGTTAACTCAGAAGTATAAAGGAATGTTAAGATAAAGTATATAAGTGCTTATGAGTCTAACTGCATACTGCACAGACCAAGATCAGCCATTGCAAAATGTGCCAACAGGTCTGGGTCTGTGCAGTTTGTTAGAAGTTATCAGTAATAGAAACAACATTGATACTCATCTTCAGGCACATACGGCAAATCAGGATTTTGGTTGGTTGCAGTTTAGCTTGACTTATAAGTAAGTATGTATGGTATATTGGTAATGATTGGGGAAAAAAGCAGTAAAGGTGGGACTTCTATTCACTGGACATTATGTTGATTTCAGTATTGCTATTGTGGTACACATTTTTTGTTGATTTCAGTATTGCCCATGCTGGGAAACATGCTGTGTTGATTTCAGTATTGACCATGGTGGGAAACATTATGTTGTGTTGATTTTGGTATTGCCTGTTGTCGAAGACACTATGTTGTGTTGATTTTGGTATTGACCATGGTGGGAGAGATGATTGTGTCAAGAGATTTACCAAGACATCTTTGACTTCCATGCTGATTGGAACCGTGGTTTTTGAAACTGAATGGGAGGTCATTGAGGCCAAAATATCCTTCACAGGTTTTCTTACTTGCCTATGATGTTTCCGACTACACTTTTAAACTTTTCAAAAGCATGTTTTCCATGTTGACAATAGCATTACATGATATTCTCTTGCAGCTTTTTGAAAATTGGTTAACTTTAAAAATAAAAAATTATGACAGCCTTACTGAGGTTTTTTTGGGGGTTGGCAGACTTGTTGCTGTCCATAACTCCAGTATCCGTAATGCCAGGAAATACTAATGGTATATAGTGAGTAAGATCTGAAGAGATTATGTGTTGAACTTTTAATCCAGTGTCCATCCATTGGCATTTATGTTACTGCCACTTCTGATAAACTACTGGATAGAATAATTTGAGGCTTTAGAAAGACATTCATTCCATGATATAGTTGGTCTCAAATGAAAATGGAGCCTCTTGGACATTAATTAGGGCTATTACTCCAGGACAGATGGTTATATAGACATGAGATTTTCACAACAAGATTTCCTATGATGTCTACTGGGACATAAATGAAAATACTGCCAATCTTATGTTTAATGTAACATATTCACAAGATACCAGTAAATGCAGTACAAACATCATTACCATGGCCTTTGACTTTGAATCTGACATCATGGATTAAAGATAAATTGACTTGACTGAAAGCCAAGATATAACCATACAAGTTTCATTAAAGCTGTAAGTATTATTTTGGGGGAAAAAAGCTTCAAAAACTTGTTCATTGGATTACAACTAAATACAATGTCTGATTATATTTCACTTATATATGTACAAGGCACTGTGTTCCTAAACTCAGAGAAGTACCATAACTGGTTCAGTAAATTAACACCCAGTATTTAATAATCCTATGTGTGGAAACCTGAAATTTGTGTGCAAAACCCACTATTTTTCTTTCAATCCATGACCTTAACCTTTAACCTTTTTACCCCAGAATCAACAGCTTCTTAACCAAAGTGTAAGTCACCCATCATGTTTGATCCAGGTCTGTGATGTGGAACTAATGTTGTTGTGTGGAAACCATAATTCTTCTTTCAATTAATAATCTTGACCTTTGAGTTTGACCTTTTGACCTCTGCTCAGATAGGCTACTTTCTTACAGCAAGTGTAAGCCATCCACTAATCAATCTTGAATTCCTGGAAATTCTTTTCACCCAGTAGAGCATCAGTCCCATCAAGGGGCTCTATTTTTCAGTATGTATAGAATGGTGGCACTAAAGATCATTATATGGCTGGCACTGAACATTATTTACGTGCATATATATTTATTAGGAGTGACACTGAACATTATTTACGTGCATATATATTTATTAGGAGTGACATTGAACATTATTTTAGTGCATATATATTAGGAGTGACACTGAACATTATTTAGATGCATATATATTTATTAGGAGTGACACTGAACATTATTTTAGTGCATATATATTAGGATTGACACTGAACATTATTTATGTGCATATATATTTATTAGGAGTGACACTGAACATTATTTTAGTGCATATATATTAGGAGTGACACTGAACATTATTTAGGTGCATATATGTTTATTAGGAGTGACACTGAACATTATTTAGGTGCATATATATTTATTAGGAGTGACACTGAACATTATTGAGATATTTAATAAGGATAGCACTGAAAATCAGGGTCATAAAATTGATGATTGTAGTAAGGATTATTAGCAAGTTCTTAGTGCAGTAGAATAAGTGATGAACCTGTAACCTGATGTAAAAACTGTCATTGTAACTATTAGTCTGCTGAAAAGTGATCAGTCTGTGTCCTGATGTAAAAACTGTCATTGTAACTATGAGTCTGCTGAAAAGTGATCAGTCTGTATCCTGATGTAAAAACTGTCATTGTAACTATGAGTCTGCTGAAAAGTGATCAGTCTGTATCCTGATGTAAAAACTCATTGTAACTATGAGTCTGCTGAAAAGTGATCAGTCTGTATCCTGATGTAAAAACTGTCATTGTAACTATTAGTCTGCTGAAAAGTGATCAGTCTGTATCCTGATGTAAAAACTGTCATTGTAACTATTAGTCTGCTGAAAAGTGATCAGTCTGTATCCTGATGTAAAAACTGTCGTTGTAACTATGAGTCTGCTGAAAAGTGATCAGTCTGTATCCTGATGTAAAAACTGTCGTTGTAACTATGAGTCTGCTGAAAAGTGATCAGCATGTACCTGGATGTAAAACCTGCCTTAGTAACTATGAGTTTCTAAAAATTGATCAGTCTGTACCCTGATGTAAAAACTGCCCTAGTAACTATAAGTCTGCTAAAAAGTGATAAGTTACAAATTTGATATTTTTATGTTGCAAATTAGTTTTTGTTTTCAGGTTAGCATGGATAGTCCAGAATCTGTGTCGCAGTTCTTTGTCTGGATCTTTCGGGATGTGATTTTCTTCAGCGGTGATGTGCAGACAACAACGATAGCTGTTGCAATTACAAGTTCTCTCTGTTGTTCTATAGTGTTGGCATTTCTTCATGTTTTGGCTCGCATTTTGCCACAAGGTCAAAAGACTGCACATGACAGGAAACATTCATACGGACTCAACTACAGCTCCACATCATCTTCTAAAGTAAGTCCATCAATGGCTATCATACATTATATGTATGACTGTACAAATCTATCACCCAAAATCCAGGACTACTCTGGTGTCTCATTTGGTCTCGTGACAAAAATTTATTCCCATGCAAATATATTTTTTCTTAAAACTGAAAATGTGATGTTTTTTAAGTAGTAAATTCACTCATTACTCATAAAGAACACTTGTTGACTTATCCTGTGTTAGTAGAAGGACAAATGGGGCACTTACATGAATCCATTTTTTAGGTGCAGTTGACACCTTGGCTGTTGCTGTCAATAGTAAGGTCAATAACATGGACTGATTACCTAGCATTTGGTTCTGAGTAGACGTAAAAGAGGAAAACATTGAATATCATTCAGGTGTTTTGACCACTCTGTCTAGTCATGTTTTATAATCTATAGGTTTAAAACAAAAAGTTTTTGGTGCATGATAGTAGATCAAATGCTGTCGACATGACTTACGGTTACCTGTCCTAGCTACAATATCATAGTCTAGACCAACACTGAGATAGGTCAGTGAAGGGGTCAGGAGTACTAATATTAGTCCTATATGCCCAATACATGTGAACAAGTGTCATATTGGAAGCATGGAACATGTACACGGTCACAAGTTGTAAAGTAAAATTTGGCAGAAAATGTATTGACTATAGACAAACACATGGGAAGTGTTCATATTTGAAATTGTTTATTTCTTAATAACTACCATATATACTTGCTTATATATTGACTCGACTATAAGTCAACCACCCCATTTTACAGCTATAAAAAGCCAGTTTCTCTTTGACTATCCCGTAAGTTGGTGTGTATTTTGCAAGATAGGTATGAAAATAAAGACAAACCAGTCTAAAATACAGTTATATTATTGAATAGAATATGTTGCAAATAAATTGAAAACTTTGTCCATCTTCATGTAATAAAATCCATAATGTTTGACATTTTTAATCCATTTGTATGATGGATTCATTAATTCAGTTATAGGTCAGATAATAGTATAGAAATTGTAGTTTAGAATAATCCTGTTCACTGTATCCCATAATATGTTAATTCCACATGTCTTGCAAATAAACAATAAAACTTAAATCTATTTTTTTGTGATCCACAGTATCCTATAGATGGCACTATCTAATGTCATCTGGTGCAGAGTCCAAGAATTCATGCTCATAGTCAGAAAGAGTTCTGAAATCCTCCATCATTGCCTAGTCATTGTAATCTGGTCATCATAAATATTGTCCAACTCCATTTCCTGGGCTTTACTGTCTTATGCAGGTGCTTATAGACTTAGCTTGGACTCTGTAAGTAATATTTTGATGATACGGTCTGTGATATAATCTATTAAAGGCTGAACACTTGCCAATTGTGCAGCAAGATCACAGGAAGTTCAAAAAACCCACCCACTGTTACTTTTGTGGAAGAAATCTCACAAGTTTTATTAGTAACAATTATCACTTATTCACATTGAAATCAGCAACATGTGTCAACACGGTCATTGTACAGCCAATTGTTTCAAGTCTGACAAGCTCACTAACTGCCCAGGGCTAGAGTTAGGGCTTGAAAATCAGTGAATCCCAGATATATACAAATTGGGATTAAAATGTAACTGATAAATTAAAATAAAAATATTTTTGCCATGTTTGTCAAAGATTGCATTAAATAGGAAATATTCACATTATCACATCTGTGTGGGAAAACGTGAGATTGACCTTGACATTGACTACAAGTTGGATATGACAGGTTCTGACAGTTGAAATAAAGGATTGATAGATGAAGGAAAGACAATAAATGAATGCAGTACATATCAACACTAAATAAAGGATATGATACATGTACTGTAGTTTCACAATAAATGAATGCAGTACATATTGACACTAAATAAAGGATATGATACATGTATTGTAGTTAAACAATAAATGAATGCAGTACATAACACTAAATAAAGGATATGATACATGTGCTGTAGTTACACAATAAATGAATGCTGTACATATCAACACTAAACAAAGGATATGATACATGTACTGTAGTGAGAATAAAATAATTTGCAGAACATAAAGCATTACAAATTGAACATGACCCCTGTCTCTCTCAACTTTAGGTCTACTGGTCATATACCAGAAGAGCTTATGGAATGATCTGTTGACCATCATTTGTCATCCATCTGTCTGTCAGCAAAGTTTGTTATGACTACTCCTCTTAAACTACTTGGAGAATTGCCATGAAACTTTACACACACATTCATTGTGGTCTAGGTGGCCCTAAATGAAAATGGTAGTGCTGACACATCCAGTATGGCCATCACATTGGCAACCTTGTTTATGCTATTCCTTCTGAATGGATGGTCAAATTAACATGGTGCTTTCACTGAAAAACTTCTTATGGGTCTGGTTGGTCCTGAATGAAAATGGTGCTGATCTTATGTCCAATATGGCCACCATAGTGGCCATATTTAAAATCATATTGTTGCTATTCCTTCTTAAGGGCTATTCCAGTAAAACATATACCCCCCTGGGGGGGGGGGAAGGCACTTTCAAATTTAACCAACCCACAACAGAAGCAATTTAAAAAAATTAAGATCCACCATCAGGTATGTTTTAATTGAAAAACACTGCCCCCTACAGAAGCATATTTTTTTACATAATTTCTGGCTATGGGTTTGTGGGTGGTAGAAGCAATTTTAGTATTGGGTTGGGGACAGAAGCGATTTAAATGACCTCTGGCTGGAGGTAATCTACTGAATTCTTATATATTCATTCATTATAATCAATCTTTTGTCCTTTTGTTTGTTTGTCTGTCAGCCATGTATGTCTCTGATACTCTGAAATCACAAATTTTCTTGGTGGCTTATTATTTGTAGATGTCATTGATCAGTCCCTTAATACCTACTAATTTAATGTCCATGAATATAGATTTTATATTAGGGATTTCTATTCTAATACAGAAATCATGAATTTGTATCCTTAATAAACTGTGTGTTTACTAAAGTGATCACTATGTTTTGCTATTTTTCTTTGTTCTCAGGCATGTAGCTTTTGATTAGAATAATAGTTAGATCTTGTATTGCTTTAAATGTGTGTTCAGATGCTATGATTCCCTTGTTATTACTTTTTTCAATAAATGTTTTGGTAAACTTATAGTGCATGATTTGTCAGAAAAAATCATTAATGCCTATCAAAGCGATGTCGCATAATTTCTGCCTACTTTTACACTATATCATTTCTTGTAAGGACATATTTCAGTAACCGATGTCTTACTTTTATGCCTTGTTGCAAGACTAACATAAAGTTTTTAAAAAAAAGAAACATGGCAAGTCAAACATTTTTATATCATAAATTAGATTTTAAAAATGGATGAAAGTCAAGGAATCATTTTTTTCCCAGAGTACTCATAAAATCAATGTCATTGCAGTTAACTGTATTGTCAACAGCATCATCATCATCACTGATGGCCTAGCAGTAACATTCTACACTTTTAATCCAGTTGTCACAGGTTCTATCTCCCACTTCTAGTCTTTCATATGAGGCTTATACCTATGGTCTGAGGTGCTTTCATGGCAGAGTATAAGATGCTTGTCTTGTGATACAGATCTGAGGGGCTTCCTTGGCAGAGTGGTACAAGATGCTTGTCATGTGATTTCTTGCCTCCAATGTGTAAATGAGAATGTTGCCAGTTACTTGTGGAAGGTCAGTGGTTCTACATAAGTGGTGTTTGGTGTCTCAAAAGTACTTGGATTTTCTTCAGCAGTAAAACTGGCTGCAATATATAGATTCTCTTCATCTGAAAATGGTGTAAAGGCCATAATGAGCTACCGAAACTGGAGATCTCATGTCTAAATGACTTCAGCTGTTGGAGATAAACATCAAATCAACAGAGGCTCCATGTGCCCTAGTGTACTAAGGTGCTTGCTTTTACAGGTCACTTGCACATCTCTCAGAGTGAGTTTTTGTCACAGATCAACCGATTTGGGTTGGTGGTCTTTTGGGATTCTTCCTCCACCTAACATACTGTTAAACCCCAACCCCAACCCCCCCAAAAAACTCCAAACCAAACCAAACTAAATCAACCAACTAATCAACTGTGGCAACAGCAGCAAAGGTACTAGTCCATCATTTTTGCCACATCTGTTTGAGTTTATAAATTTTGACTCCAGTAATTTTTGTAGACCTTTGAATATTGTCAATTATGCCTTTCTGACCATTACCTAAAAGTCATCATCAGTTGGTACAAATGGATTTTTCGTGGTGAGCATATGGGATGGAGAAGTCTTGAGCAATCCTGCATCACACGCTGCCGAAAAGTTTACATAGCTCACTTCAAGTTTCTCTAACAATGTCCATTGTTCCAACCAGAACTGTTATTCAAGCTATATTCACCGATATCTGGAGATGTACATCTGTAATAAATATTTGTAACAAAGTATGAGAATGCATCAGTGTTTTTCAGTGATGCATTTGAACTGAGCAACAACCAGAATAAACAAACCAAGAAATGAAATTATTCACATCTCTCAGGAAGAAGTACAGTCTATAATCATAATCTGCCAAAAGATTTTTCAGTCTTTAAATTTGCCAAATTTTTTTCCAGCCATACTGATTCAGTGGACATAATCACCAGAATGGACAGAAACAGACCAGAACAGATATAACCAGAAGGTTAAAATCGATTTGAGTAGCTAAATTCACATCGTTTAGTTAACTGTACATCCTTTATTGTCTTCCCTTTGATGTAATTTCTTACTGAAGCTGAGAAAATAATGTTGCACACATCAAAAAAGAGGCACACTTCTACTCATTATTGTTGTCATTATACTTCTCTATTCCATCCTGTTCTTATGATCTTGTCCCCCCAACTTACTGTTTGTCATGTTTATGATATGTATCTAAATTTGTCTTTTACTTTTCCTACTACTATACTAATTGTTTGTGAATATGCATATCAATGTGAAATGCAATCGGGAGGCTAAATCCAAGATAGAAAACCTCTACATTTGTGGATGTATTCTGCTTGGATTCCATGTTTCTGCACAAAACTCAAGAGTTCAAGACTCGCTGTACTAATTCAGTTCCCATTGTAAACCTTTACAAACACCACATTAAAATTCAGTAACTTAAAATTTTGAGTGCTTGTGATCAAATTTGTATCAGTATAGACACATCTATAATGACAGCTTTTGTGAAAAGAAAACCATAACAGCTGCACCATTTTCTGGATCTACACAAATTTGAAATGTGTGCTTTCAATACTACACCAAAGAGTCAGGTGCTATTTCAGTAATGAGTCTTCCAAACTCAGGTCTGTAGAGGGATGGAAATTATGTTAACAAAATAATGTCCCTGACTTTTTTCAGTTACAAGTAGGACAAGCTCTCAAAAGATTCTTTTTACTAAAATCTTACTTTCATTATCAGCCAATCAGGGATAGGCAAACCATGTATACTCTATTTTATCTTCACTGATTTATAGTATGGTTCTCGTTCTTTCATATCTGTAGTAATGTGAGTCCTTCAACAACTCTCAACGGTTGTATGCCTTTTCCGACCATGCTGACTGGACACACTGTAAGATAATGTTCAAGTAACAGAAATACCATGGGATAACCAGAGACCAATAAAATCAGATAAAATGGTCAACTTATATTCCCTGCAGGGATGCTGCCAGAATTTCAGGATTTAATCTAAGTTTTGTGTGTGTGTGATCTCCAATGAGGAGGTGGTGGCGGAAGGAATAGCCATTGTTAAATATCTCCCTAACACTTAAATATCTGTCACTCTTTCTTACTGTTCCACTCTGTTAAGGCTCTACTGAAATCAAAATACTCAAAGAGATGTCATTTCTAGTTGTATAGCGATTATTACTATGATGTCATTGGGCATGGTCATGTGGTTGTGGTGGGGTCTTGGTCGGGATGGCAGAAAGACCATAGGCTTACTCCATATTTGACAGCTAATTGCGATGTTGTCAGAAGAATTAAACTTTTTCTAACAGTTCAGTTGGACTCAGATTATATACTTGATTCATAGTCAATGAACAGGTTCTAAAATTGATGTGTTTATTTTGGAGCCAGGTTTCTCCATCACATTCAAGATCTGAATATACCAAAGGTGAAATTAGAACAGTTGCATCTTAATTTATTATCATGGCAACTTTAAATGTTATTTAATGTGAGACTTTAATGCCAGAACTCATAGCTTCAGTGATTTTGGGGTTAAAAAATGAATTTCTTCTCAAACAACTCGATTTGGTGCAGATTACATTGTTTTTTAATGATACTGAGAATTCTTGATGTGTAAAAATTTCACAAGAAACGAACAACATTAGATCAGGAAATTAATACCACTTGGGAAAAACTGATAGGAATATGCAGAAATAATGATAGTATTATTTAAATGGAATATATGGTTACAATACGAGTGCTGGTTCTATAACTTTGCAAAATACATCTCATACAACTATTCTGTTGTTTCTAACAACACTCTGTAATATGGTAATAATTTTTGCACACATGAAGTTCCCACTTTTTACTTTAGTCCCTTGCTAATTAATAGTTTTAGATTTTACAAAAAAACTAAGCACATTTTACCTTTTGACAATAATACATGATCACAAATATTTAGAGTGTAAGAAAATAGAAGTTAGAATTTTATCAAAAGTATTGGTACCAGTAAAACTAAAGGAGATGGTAAAAAAGAATCAGGATGAACAGATTAGTAGTGTAGTAAAGAATCCATATATCAGAATGATATCAAGTATTTTTTCATCAATTTCATCATTAGTTAATGACACTGCTTCAAAATGCTGTGTACTAGATAATAGTAATCCAATTTGTAATACAGATACTAAATGATGGCTTGGAACTAAGTGCCAAAAGGTCTGCAGAAAATATCAACACCCTCAAAATATACATAGAAATAACCACACACAAACAGGACAAATTTTATCCATCTTGCTTTGAGTTTGCACATTTCAGTCAGTTTCTTATGTTTAATGTCATTCAATTTTTGCACATAGAGAGCATGTACTTCATTTGGTAATACATCTGCATGATATGAAAGTTAGTCTCGTTATTCTTTTGTTGCCATATTGGTTCTGCCAACTAGAGATCTACACACACTTAATTATGTTGTATGGGGATTCTCTGATGATCCCTATGAGCATTAATCTGTTGATTGTTTCTGAATTTAATATGATCCTCCTCCGCTGTGTGCGAATATTGTTCTGCGCTGAGAACTCCCTTTCATTGTCTGCGGTCTGAAACGCATATACATAATTAGCTTGAACAAGTTATTGTTCTTTATGGTTGTGCAATTTTCAACATCTTACAGGTATGGCCCCATGGGTCTTGTCTCTTTGATATCTCTGTTCCAAAAAGAAACGTTTTCACTAACATGAACTCTGCCAAAGATTCACTTCCTTGAATCGGTGCTTTGCTAAAATCTTATGACAGATTTTTTTTCTCTTCCATAATGCTGTATTAGGGTTTTAAGTCCAACATTCCCATAGTCTGCTTGTTCAGACATGGGTATCTTGAATAAATAACCGGCATCCTGTCCATCCAACGCGTACATCGGACTCACACTCAACATCAATTTTGGGCTCAAAATCACACACTGGTATTTCCAGTGACATTTTCCCAGTGTCCAGCAGACTGATATACATGAAATTCATTGTCATTATAGCTATCACCAGCCAGTATTTGCTGACTGAAAACGTCGCTGACAACAAACCCTGTTGGTATAACGGTACCAATTGTACAACCCCAGGTGGGCGGAGCTTAAGGTGTAGGGAACATTGTATTCAGAAATAAACAACAAAACTAGCTGTGATTGGTGCATTATGTAAGAGTTGTACTTTTTGTTAAGCTTAAAAAAAAGTTGAGCCTCTTGGCAACATATGAGATTATGTTACTTCATATCTAGATCACATTTTGTATTTTTTTTGATTTTTTTAAAATGTGGTACACATGACTGAAAATGTGTCTGGTGTGACTAGATAACTCTTACCCCTGTCTAGTTCCAGCAGAGTTATCTCTCTTAAATGCAATGGAGTACCTGGTTCTGTCCTTGTCAAATTGACAATCTAACATTGTTCTCTATGAGAGTGTGTGACATGCATGCTGATGTAGGATAGAAAGTATATTTATTTCGCAAAATATTAGCATTGAGGTCTATGGAAAAACAATTGGTACCGTGATACCTGTTGTGATTCAGCCATTTTGGTTTCCTGTGTGGCCCTTATTTGAAACACGCATTTGTAAAACTTCCATGATGAAAGTAAGGTTAAAACTACCATAAAATGCGTGTTCCAGGCCCAATGAACTTATCAGATTTAGTTTAACAGCCATTCATGTCCAGCTGAAGTGTCCAGCTATTTTAATGTTTGCCTTCCTGAATCAGGATGTCACATCAAACGTTGCAATATTGCTACTGGCAGCGCAAATTACGTCGCGAAATGCACAAGTTAAAAGTTGAATAAAAATTGGATACTGCGCAAAGCACGTTTTATATCCCCGATGTTGACATAATTTGTGGAACGCGTATCACTGTTTTAAAAGTACGCGAATTCGTACAAATTAGGTGCACTCACGTATACTGGAATCATTTTCTGACCCAATGTTTTATTCACGTTAGACTGCTAGGAGGGGGTTAGATGCGATTTTAAATATATATTCGTTTTTTTCTGACAACCTCACCAGCGATTTCTCATTTTGTTAACACAACCCACAACAGAAGTGATTTTCCTAATCAGCCTTCCACTGTCAGAATCAAAATAGTTTGAAACACAACCACCTACAGAAGTTTTTTTGAAGTGCTGTCCCTGGGGGGATATATGTTTTACTGGAACAGCCCTAACAGGAAGTCATATTAACATGGGGTTTTAACCAGATGACTTCTTTTGATGCCTATTTAGTCCTAAATGAAAATGGTGTTGATTTGATGTCAAATATGGCCACCAACTTGGCCATCATGAAAATCTTGTTATTGCTACTTCTCCTAAATGGATGGTTGTATCAGCTTGGGGTATTCACTACAAAACTTCTTTTGGTGTTGAATGAAATAAATGCTGATCTGATGGTCAGTGTTGCTGCCATCTTTAAAGCGTTATCACTAATCCTCCTCATTGAATGGTCATATTGACATGGTATTTTCGCTTGAAGACTTGTTATGATGTCTGCTTGGTCCTCAGTGATAATTGTGTTGATCTGATGTCAAATATGGCCACCACAGTGGTCTTCTTTACAATCTGGTTATCACTACTTCTCCTGAATGAAATGTAATATTGTCATGGAGTTTTAACCAGAAGACTTGTGATGTATAATTTGTCATAAACGAAAATGGTGTCAATCTGATGTCCAGTATGGCCTAATAATAGTCATCTTTAAAATATTTTTATCATTATTCATTAATAGATTGTTGTATCAACATCGGGGTTTTATTAAACAACTTCTTATGGTGTCCAGTTGATGCCATACAGAGATTCAGTATGCCTGCCACATCAGCCATCTTGAAAATCTTGTTAGTGCCACTCCTCATATATCCCATGTAATGGACATCCACCATCCATAATGTTCATTTAGTCCTTTGAGGCCTGTATACACATTCACTGTATTGAGTGATAAATCTGAAATTTTGCTATGCATGTGTTCTACATGGAATTTCACTTTTCTCTTTCAGCTTAATATTTGAATTTATGGATAAAACTCGTTGATTGAAACATTGAAACATTGTTGAGATTACTAATGACAGCAACACAAAAGTTTACTAAAAGAACAATAACAATATTTTGAAACTGTTAGACATTACTCTTGAAACAGAAGTAAGACATAGAAATTGATATAGTGCTCAAAATAAAAAAGCAGTCAATGAAATAAGGTGGGGGTGGGGGTGACATAAGATACAGAAAAGGCGAAGCCTTCACTTTTTCAGCACATCAGGTTGAAATGCCTGGCACTCGGATGACTTTTGCCTGAATCACCCAAGCATGGACCCTGAATATTTCTATAATTTATTCCATTGTTATGCATGGTGCCACACCACTGACATACCATATGTGCTCATTTATAAGACAAGTCCAACTGCAAACTGCACAGACCTAGATCTGGGTCTGTGCAGTTTGTCGGAGTAATAATTTGAACAAACAACATAGACCCTGATCTGCAGGTGCATTATGCTACAGCATATAAGGATCTTTGTTGTTTGCAATTTGACTTGATGTAAAAAGCATGTATATAATTGATTATGGTGTTTGTTTTTACCTAAACCTAATTGTTAGCAAAAGAGAGGTGGACATGTAGATACTCAGTGTATAGACCTAATAATACATATGGACCTAATAATACATATAGACCTAATAATACATATAGACCTAATAATACATATAGAATGCATGCTTTTGCCCCATTCTTGCTCATTTGTTGAAAACCACCCCACTTGCAAAGATTAACATACAAACTACTCCTGTCAGTTTGAGGACTGTTGTCTTGTCTCCTTTTTCAGAAAACAAGCCAGTCTCTTGTGATCTCCTATGAAAAAGTGGAAGTGCCTTGTGTGAAGTACGTGTTTCTTACACTAATATCAATACAATGTGAAATTAATGCAGCAGTTTCTTAACGGTTCATGTCTGGTTGTTTTATTTTGAAACAGTAACTTTAAAGCAGTACTGGTAGCTTTGTTTGGCACATGTACATGGATTTAATTGATTGCTTATTAGCAGTTTTAAATAACATGTTTTTATATCCCTGGTATGCACAATAATACAAGCAATGTAGCGATTGTTGTATCTGTGTCCATAATCTGTCTCTATGTCTGTCCATAAATGTATTTGATTCTGGAACATAATTCTGGACCTGTTCACATGTATCTATGAAACTTGTTACTCATCTTATGCCTTTTGCTATTCACAGTCAATATTTTTATTTTTGTCCATTTGTTTTTGCATCCATCCATTGTCTACACTTTTGTTTCCAGGGTCAAACTACAGAACCATTCAATGTCTTTAACCAGATTTAGTTGTTTATAGGTGCCGTTTATTCTCCAGATTTTCTGTATTAAATATTTTGTATGTTATGATGGAAACAAATTGTAGTATAAGTAACATTTAAATTGAGAGTCTTTGAGCATAGGGCACTGGCTTAGTGGTAGAGCATAGGATACAAGAATAAATAGTTTAAGTATGGAGAGTGCTGGAGCTTAGGGTACTGAAATAAGCATAATTGTGTGGATAGTGCTGGAGCATAGGGTACTAGAATAAGTAGTATAAAGATGGAAAGTGCTGAAGCTTATAGTACTAAAATGAGTATTATAAATATGATGGGTGCAGGATCATAGGGTACTATAATAAATATTATAAGTATGGAGAGTGCCAGAGCATCGGGTTCTAGAATAAGGAGTATAAATATGGAGAGTGCTTGAACATAGGGTACCAAAATAAGTGGTATAAGTATGGAGAATGCTGGAGCTTAGAGACTAAGATGAGCATAATAAATATGGAGGGTGCTGGAACATAGAGTTCTAGAATAAGTAGTATAAATATGGATAGTGCTGGCTCTTAGGGTACTAAAATAAATAGTATAAGAATGGAGAGTGCCAGAGCATCGGGTTCTAGAATAAGGAGTATAAATATGGAGAGTGCTTGAACATAGGGTACTAAAATAAGTGGTATAAGTATGGAGAATGCTGGAGCTTAGAGACTAAGATGAGTATAATAAATAAGGAGGGTGCTGGAACATAGAGTTCTAGAATAAGTAGTATAAATATGGATAGTGCTGGCTCATAGGGTACTAAAATAAATAGTATAAGAATGGAGAGTGCTGGAGCATCGGGTTCTAGAATAAGTAGTATAAATATGGAGAGTGCTAGGTTACTAAAATAGGTAGTATAAATATGGACAGTGCTGGAGCATAGGGTACCAAAATATTAGTATAAATATGGAGAGTGCTGGAGCATAGGATACCAAAATAAGTACTATAAATATGGAGAGTGCTGGAGCATAGGATACCAAAATAAATAGTATAAATATGGAGAGTGCAGGAGCATAGGGTACCAAAATAAGTAGTATAAATATGGAGAGTGCTGAAGCATAGGGTTCTAGACTAAGTAGTATAAATGTGGGAAGTGTTGGACTTTATGGTACTTTCAGTGGGAGTACTTTCATACGCAGGGTGACATGTCATCTCTTGATGATGTTTGCTTATTCATCTTTATTCAGCCATGTATATCCTGTCATATTCTGAAACTCATAACCAACCAACAAAACAAACAAATAAATAAAAGCTTTAGTGACCTTCAGAAAATATAGGAAACCCAAATAATTCCTTGTTCAGTATAGGTACTAGACTTAAATATGTAGATTGAATCAAAAATACATAAATTCCATGTTAGTTCCAATTTAGTTAGTTTTTTCTGGCTTCAGGATGTTTTACCTTAGAACATTTACATTAGACAATAAAAGCATGTTCTTATTCAAGTCTAATGAAAAATAAGTCAATAGTAACAATGTGATCTACTGACTGTAATGTTCCATTTTCTTAACTGTAGTTGACAACATGATACCACATGTCATCATTTATTCAGGTGTGGAGCCTACTATGCAGACTTTGGCTGTCGTTTTGTCACCTGTAAGTACTGCTGTTTCTGCCCTGGATCATGTCATGTTCATAAGGAAACGGTCAACAGTAAGCCATATGAGACAGCCAGGAAAGTGAGAAAAATTGATTTCAGGTGATATTTTGTCCTTATGAATTTCATGTGTGAATAATGAGAAAAGTCAGAAGCATATATATGTTTTTTTGAGCCTTTTTCAACTCAGATTATCTCCATTATCCACTTTTCCACATAAATACTTTTATATTACATAGAAAAGTATGCAATTGGAATATACATAGGGTTTCCAAGCAGAATGGAAGGTATGAAAAAGCTTGGAATAGAATAAGAATAGATTAGTTCCCAGTCAGTGATAGCCTTGTTTTTGTACAAAAACCAGTATATAGCTGGGAGTTTTCAAAAGCTGATAGATCATTTACAGTGAAAAAACACCTTTAAAAATCATAATTACTCATCACATTACTTAATTTTTTTAAAGTTACAGAACTCACTGAACATTCACTGTTTAATGCATCTCTTGGTCAGCACCATGTCCATTCAATTAAATCACATATTTTTGAAACTGTACAAATGACTTGTAAAGATTCATGTCATAATTATTCTTTCCTTGAATTGTGCAACCAGTTAAAGCAAAAACGTGTGTATAATACCTTCATGACAAAATAAAGTGGCAAAAGTATACTGCATAAGCAGGAAACTTCTGGCCAAGGTTACATGGGTACAGTTTAAAACCATTTTATGACATGATTAACCTTTTGTGTAATGTTCTGTATGGGAAGTTGCCATTTCCAAGCATGGAAAATCGTTATTTCCAAAGGTGTTTTTACCAGTGAAAGTGAAAATCAAAATAAAACTTAAAAGCTATATAACATTCTTGTTAAACTTTGTATGTGAGTCGTTTGGTAATATAACACTTTGATAATGTTCCCAGTTCAAATCACTGTATTCTGAGATTCTGTTATTATTGTTTTTGTCTTTCGTTATTTTGTTCTTTGTCTTCTTTCTTAAAATATGCCACAAGGAAATCAATGATAATGTTATATTTCCAGTCATTGTGGAATGGAGCAGTGCCCCCAGAGACTAGGATTTATGGGTGCTCAGCTGACATGTCTTAATCTGTCGGAGAACAATCTTGCCACCCTCCCAGCTGAAATTGGGTGTCTCAGAGGACTGCAGAAACTCTCCCTGAGAAACAACACCCTGGAAACACTACCTGTAATTGAATTATGTCACAATCATGTGGGAAATCATTATACAGACCTGCCAACCCTCATGATTTTGGCATGAATTTCACGACTCTCGATAGCGATTCACAGATTCACGCTGCATGAAAAAAAAGTCATGAATTCTCAATTGACTTTAATCAGGAATAAAATGTCTTTATTCCGTTAAGTGCTAGTCAAAATAGTAGCAATGATCACTGATGCCAATAACGGTCCTGTATTTGATAGTTGCAATGTTAGTAGAACTATATGCAGTTGTTACAGTTTGCCCTGTAGTAAGCATTATAAAGTATATAATCAATCAATATTTAAAACAGAAGTTTTATAAATGCTCGTGAACAAAACCGGGGCCCAGCTGATTTTTTTTATGAAATGGCACATGTACATACTCGTAGCAACCTTACTTTTTTAAAAACAAACACTAAATCATGACACCTTTTTTGAGTGGGGGAATTTTTTAGATATTGAAAGATTAGCATATATTGTCATTTGCTTGAGTTCATATTTTGCTGCACATGTGCCAACATCACTAATCGTTAATCGTTCAACATTTCATCTTCTGGATTAATGCTGTTTCGTAATGAAGCTACACTACAGTTAAAATGCTTTCACCTCCAAGGTAAATGATATGTATTCCACAAAAAGTGAAGTATAGATTGTAGTACACTAAAAATTGGCCTTGCATTCAGCCATGAAACATTGATGGACATTATGCATTTTGCACAGTAGTGTGCTGCAAATTTTAGAATTGGGAATGTACACAGGGGCTCGTATTGTTGTTTACAATTTACCTGTCATACATGTACTATATAATAATATATATGTGGGCATGTGGCAGAAGGATGTGAAAAAGCACACTGCTAGCAAAAAGCATATAGATATTGGGGAAAATTAAGAGCACCCACAGCAGATTTCATCTCTGAAGTACTTGAAGCCACCTATTCAAGTCCTGCAAGTTACCAATGCTGAAGCATTTTTTGTGAGTTTTCTTCTTGAATATAACCAGCCTTTCTCAGCTGGAGATCAGCAACAGTGACAGAGAAAGAGTATTTCCTATTGTTCAGAAAAATAAGACTAACTTTAGTGCCTCCTTTGGTGCTAAAAATTTGCAACAATTTTAGTCACCAAGATTAAACAGCAAGCAAGAAGCCTGAACTGTTTTGAAAACCAATTTACCATAGCCCAGTTGAGAAAGTCTGCCACAGCATCATATTATGACAAATAGCGTGAAGTTTGTGTATGTCAGTAAATTTGGCTGCTGATAAATTTGTACATGTAATCAGTGTAAATAATATGTTTTAGTTTTATTTTGGGATTTTCATGTAATGCGGTACTGACCATCAAAGTTGATGGAGCTAGTGTCATGGTCTGATTTTTCACTAATTGTGTTCAAAATTCACTAATTTTTATCCCTCTTTTCACTAATTGCGAGTCTGGAGGGTTGGCAGCTCTGGTTATACACAGTATTCATACCTTATGTTTAACAAAATAAAAGTATGGATTTTATATCCTAAATTTGAAAGAAGTGGTGTATTTGTGCAATTAACATTTTCTGTCCAACCTGCATGGTACATGCATTTTGGGTGAAAATGTGCACAAAAACTGCATGCCTTTAACCTGCATTTCTTTTTTGCTCAATATTGCTAGAATTTTGTTACAGCTTTTGCAGGACCTACAGATGCAAGACTTAGATTTTCACTGTTCTAAGACAGCATCCTATGGACCATCATTAATTAGCCCTAAACCCTCATTGTTCTAAAACTTATCTAAAATTGAATTCTGTTATTGTACATTTTACCTAACAGATGATAAAAAAGAAAAAAAAATGATGTGAACAAAATAAAAATTGTGCTAAAAAGGTTCAGAAGATAACGTGAAATTGAAAAGAAATATAAAGATTTTCACTTTTGCTGTCATGCTATAAAGATGCCCTCCATAGTATCCATTTATGGTTGAATCTTATAGTTCAGTTTAAAATCATCCATTATTTTTGTTATCAGTGGTATAACAAGTTCAAATGTTTTATATGGTACATGTGACATTTTTGTGATTTCCAGTGAATATAATAATGTGAGTCATGTAATCAAAACACCTTATAAGTATAATAGCTAATAAGTACACCTCCTGATAATGTCTCCGGTGAAGTTAAATATTACTGATGAAATTCACATGACAATAACAAAAAGTATGATAATTGCACATATATCCATGAAGACGGAGAATAGCGCCACAAAATACTGTCTCTGTGAATACAGTTGAATCATTGATTTATCTGATCGGTGATGTCAAAATGCCCTCTCCACTTTTCATGAAGAAAAAATGGCATCAGAATATACCCTGTCCATTAATACAGTAGATTCTTTGATTAGTCTCATGGGTGATGAGATGTCCTCTCCAGAGCCCATGCAGATGTAGAGCCAGTGCCAGAACATACTGTATATATAAATACAGAAGAAAACACAGGCAATTTCAGCCAGGACTTTGAATTACATATGATCATTATGACTTGGAAGGCTTTGTTGTCGATATGCAGACAAGTAGAAATGGCATTTATATATTGTACTTGCACTGGCGATAAGCTTAGGAACCCACCAATGAGGCATGATGGCTCATAAACAGATATGATAATGCCTGTGCAGCATGAGGGCTTGCAATCATTTACCCCAACTGTATATGAAAATATTAAAAGTCAAGTCAGATGTAAAGATTTGCAATTTGACCAATATGGTATAGACAGGCGGGCTGCATACATGCCAGCCAGTACACTATTGGTTTAACCATCACACTTATTTTTCACTTAATTACATCTTACATTGGCCTGTATATGGATTATGCTATCTTGGTACATTCAACAAAATTAAAAGTAAAGAAATAAAATGTTGATGTTTTTATTATCATCTCTTTAATACCACACATGTAAATTTGAGAATACTCTAAAGAAAAAGAAGACTGCTGAATAAGAAAAGCATAAGAGTACATTTATCTATTGTAGACCTACATGTACTTTTCATATTTTGTGTTGACTGCACCGATGGCCTAATAGTTAGAGCGTCCACCTCGGATGTGGGAGGTTGCAGGTTCGAACCCCGGCCAAGTCATACCAAAGACTTATAAAAATGGTACTTACAGCCGCCACACTTGGCGTTCAGCATTAAGAGGTTAGTGTTAGGACTGGTTGGCCTTGTGTCAGGATAATGTGACTGGGTGGGACATCATGCTACATGTCTGCGGCATGATGCCCCAGTGCTTGACATCACTATAAACTGCCACACTGCAGACATCTTAGTGATATGACTGAAAAATTGTTAAAGCTACGTTAAAAATCCAAATTACACACACACTTATTTTCTGTTTATAGGAGCTGTATAAGACATATTTCCTAGAAATCAGACAGGTTTCTTCAGTTTGACAATTTGTCTCACAGTTTCATTATATTTTGATAATATGTTTAGGTAGCAGATCAGTCTATACTTTAAAAAAATGTCACCAGATGTTAAGCAAAACAGGCTTTATCAGTTTGATTCATGGATGTTATATGACTGAAATATGTTAGAGTAGAGGGATCAGAAAAAGGACAAAGTCATAGTGCTTTACAGATTTAAAAAGAAGAATGTGAGAGGGATGTGCATGTAATACATCATTTAGATTGATCATCATGCTCACTGCAGAGTTTGTGGACTTAATATGATCATTCAGCAAAAGTTAGACTTGTAGAGGAATTAAAGTGAATGTTGTATATAAATAGTTAGTCAGAATGTTTTGTGTTTGTATTATGGTACTAATCCACATGGATTTTGTGACAAGTTGTGGATCCAGAACAGTAGTAAAAGTAAATGTCTCGGCAGAGATAGCGACATTCCTGCATGACACAACAGAAACAGTAAGTTTGGCTTTTGGTTCACAACCTGAACAACCATACCTCGTGGTCCATCTAGGTATAGTATTAGTCAAATGGGCTTTAATATTTAAAGATCTTAAGAAGTCAGTTAAAGTCAATAAAATAATGTATATTTATAGCAAGGAAGTTAACATGCAGTACTCAAAAATGAGTGCAACAATAAAGTATGAGTTGCCTCCCATTTACATCAAAACATGGTATACATTGTAAGCAGACATCAGCAAACAAAGGTTTCATAACATGAATTAAACTCACAAAAAATCCCAAACCTGAACCCATCAGTGCATTTGCACTGGATTATTCCTCTGCATATTTGATTTTAAACATTAGCATAAACAGGCAAATGACCAAGTACATTTCCATATTATCTATACTAATGAATGTATTAGAGACTTGGTAGTTGCACAATCATGATACATTGCTTCCAGACTGAAAAAAAGAGGAAAGACAAAATAAGTTGTATTTTTATGGGACTTGCAGTTTATTTTCAAATAAATCACTAATAGTTTTGATGGACCAGCCATCAGAATTAGTCAAGGCAAACATGCAGAAGGTGTCTGTTGTATGTGCTTTTACCAAAGTCTCCACCCATATGTTACTGTTTATGTCAGCATCTTTCATGAATTATAAATGGCTGGAGATAATTAGTTTGCATCATGGTGTCAGTGGATCATTAGGTTCTCAACAATTGTCAACATACAGACACTTTATCAACTGAATAATTAATTTTTCATCCTGTTTGAGGTGCCCTGGGTGGCAAAGTGGTCAAGAGCACTTGCCTTTACTGATCACTGCCATTTCATCTCTGTCTATGTGGGTTGGAGGCTTGAGCTTGGCCAGTGTCGGTATGTGAGAAAGCTTGCCAGTACTTTCCCATGGGTTGGTGATTATTACCAGGTTTTCCAGGGTTTTTCCTCCACCAGTTCTGACTGCCATGTATAGCCTGTTGTGTGCTGAAAAATGATGTTAGACCAACAACAACAACATCCTATTGATCTCACAATGTTCCTGATGCCTGAATCATTTAACATGAGACTAAGTATTCTTGCATAAACGTTTATACAATCAAACCTGTTCCAGCAGTTATTGTTATACAGTGGTCCTGGTCAAGATAGCCATTCTCATTTCCCCCACAGCAAATTTTCTGTATAAAAAGTCATGTATATAATGGTTGCCTGCTTTCCATAGTCAGTGGCCAGGTGCTTCCTAACCAGAGATAATCATTTCTCCTTGCTTTAAGTGATCTCTGGAGTGAATCAACAGTGACTTCTCTATGCATGCCAGTTTAACTTTGGTGTTGTGAGGAAGGCGTTGTATAGATAATGGAGTAGCATATGGATTGATTTTCCATTTCTTATCGCACTTGTACTCTCTGCACTCCAGTTACATGGTCAGTGTAACTTAAAAAAGTGTCAGTATTTTAAATTTAAAGGTGATTTAGTTTTTATCATTAGAGACACTGAGGGTTGAAGCAGTTCTTGATGATAAAAGTAGTTGTATAGTGACAGCCTATTTTATCATTAGAGACACTGAGGGTTGAAGCAGTTCATGATGGTAAAAGTAGTTGTATAGTGACAGCCTATTTTATCATTAGAGACACTGAGGGTTGAAGCAGTTCATAATGGTAAAAGTAGTTGTATAGTGACAGCCTATTTTATCATTAGAGACACTGAGGGTTGAAGCAGTTCATAATGGTAAAAGTAGTTGTATAGTGACAGCCTATTAAAACATGTATTGTTTGAAATCCTAATTCTTTATGTCTGATGAAAAAGTTAATCTGTGGGGAAATAGGTACAAATTTCTTTAGGTTCAGGGGTCTTTCATTGTTTACAAAACTTGTTAGTGAAAGTTTTGGTTAAGATGTTACGAATTAAGTTGTCAGTTCCCTAAGCTTCTTTTCATTCCCTATTTGTCAGAGACATCTCATATAAGCTGACTTTTTTATTTCTGCCTCTGAGCAGTTGATTAACCCAGATATTGTTTTTTTTGTGTGAACACCTGTTCCTAAGCCTCGCTATACCAATCAGAGTCTGTCCCCTGTTTCGCAATCATATGTAAGCTCTCAGTTAACAGCAAAATTAGTGTTTTGTCATAGAGCACAAATACAAAAGTCAGTGAGGTTCCCATTTACAAAATTTAAGCATGGGTGATTATTTAATTTATAGGATATATTAAAGAGTGCAGGATAAAGTAATCTTGCGTGAAAGAGAGAGCAACATATCTATTTCCTGATTTTGTTTAATAGTGCACACAATTATAACTGTCAATAATAATAATATTGGTCTTCAGTTAAAAATATTTTGTTCAAAAATATGTTTGAAAGGTGGACTTGCATAAAGAGGTCACTTGTGTGCAAAGACCAGTTTTGCTTTCTCCCATCATGGGTGACCACTTTTAACAGGTTTGACTGTATGCTAATGTTTTCTTAATACAGTACCACTTTAAAAGTCAGAAATTAAAAATCTTTTTATTTGAACATTCATTATAATTAGCTTGTTTGCACAATGGAGTCTAACTTGGTTTGCATTATCTTCATGATCTTTTTTTTTTCTTTTCTTTTCTTTTTTTTTTTAACTTGTTGGCAGTTTTGCAGAAGAAAATAGGGAATAGGGATCCATATATTTTATTGCAGTATGAACTGGTTCATGAGTTGTAAGGTCATGAGTTAGAGTGGTTCATCTGCTGAATGTAATCGATAAATTGTGACCAGTCTACTAGTTATACTTACTTATATGATGAGTCAAACTGCAGTGTGGTGCATCCTGGGTTCTTGCACCAAAAGTGGGTCACCATGACCTACTTATTGCAATTGGTTTAAGTTTGCATTAGCATTGTGTCTGGTCTGTACATGTATTTTCCATGCTACTATGACATACAGCCACTAAATTACCATGGAGTGGATCATGGGTTAGTGTGGATCATGGGTTGGTGTTAATTTCCGTTAAGCAATTAAACATTTCAGATGATGAGCATGACTAGTTGCATTGACCTTTCAATAACATCAAATTTAAGAAAGTTTTGTTCATATTTGAAGTAATACCTCCCACAACTATGTGTGAAATATAGTATAAACTAAGAATGGACAATGGATTGCCAAAAGCAATAATGACCCCTTTGTATTACCTGAACACATATATTGTAGGATTTAAATGTGAAGTCTTTATTCAGATGTCAGGAGACATGACGTATAGATTCACATAGATCTGATGAAATACTTTCAGAACATGCCTAGTTTCTAAGCAAGTCTTCAATATTTTATACATAGTGACTTTTGATACAAACAATATGTTTGTATGATTTCACTCCTGTTAAATTGGAAATTCATTTTCATAAAAGACAGTACTAAATGAGTGTAATCACATACATATGGGAATAAAACCTGCAAATTTTCATGATTCTGACTCCATTGGATACGTATGCATGAAAGCTGTTCATCCTATTTCCAGATGGTTCAAGTCTTTCTTAATGTAAAATATTTATATTTTCATAGAACCTGTATGCATTATCTATGGATATATAAATTGACAACAACACTCCTAAAATCTAGGGGCCTCAGGTGGCGAGTGGTCTAAGTCACTCACCTTTACATATCGTTGGCATCTCACCTCTGTCTGCATGGGTTTGGCTTGGTCAGTGTAGGTATGTGAGAAAAGTTTCCAGTAGATTTGAATAAATTGGTGGTTCTACCCAAGGTTTCCTTGGGTTCTTCCTTCATCAAATATACTGGGTGCCGTACATAGACTATCGTGTGCTAAATAATGGTGTTGAGCTGACGAAACCAAAGCAATTCAAACCTCTGTGAATAAGATCCTTGTATCCGATGTGTAAATTTATTCTCCTCATGAGTTGATTGCAGGGACACTTGATTTGTGTGCTTTTTACCAACATCCCTTTGTTTACACACTGATAAAACCTCTATACTGGGTCATTATTTCCTTTTTGTAGCATTACATATATGTTGTTATTGCAGATTAAAATTAAAATTTTAGTGAAGAAAGTAACTATTTGTATTTTCAGAATACGCTTGTACTGCTGACGAATTTAACAAAGTTTGATATCAGTCGGAACAGATTTTCATCACTTCCAGGTGAGGTTTTGTGTCATATGTGTATTATTGATTTATCTACTCAGTTAAACAATGTTGTAAATTGGGTTAGTTTATTATTTTCCTGGTCACTGTGATATAACACAGGTTTCTTCTGAGTGGCCGAGTGGTCTAAAGCGCTCACCATTCCGGATCACTGCCATCTCACCTCTGTCTGCGTGGGTTCAAGTCTCAGGCTCGGCTAACGTGGGTAGGTGAGAAAGCTTGCCAGTAGCTTCTCCTGGGTTGGTGGTTCTTCCTGGGGTTTTCCAGGGTTCTTCCTCCACCAGTTATACTGGCCGCCATGTATAGCCTATCTTGTGCTGAAAAATGGCGTGAAACCCTACAACAACACAGGTTTCTAATAGTAATTTTTTATCTCTTTGTTATTATGTTGTTATTATGTTCCAAAGGAACGTTATAATGAAGACATAATAGAAAACAAGTAATGTGTTCGTATTTATACTAAGGATGTCGTTACTTACCATGTGTACTTGCTTATAAGTCGAGTCAAATTGCAAACAAGGATCCTGATCAGCCATAGAATAATGCACCTGCAGATCACAGACATGATTTTTCTCCGTTTTAAAGTGGAATTCCGCTTTTCTATTGATTTGAATCAGATTTTTCTTGATATAGTCCGTTTTTTATATCATCTCTGAACCAGTTTTTTAAAACGGTCTGTCCAGTCCCATTCCGCAACGACCCTTGTAAAGTATTCGTTCCATATATTAGTTAGCTGTAAAGAGTATTCTGATTGGTCAAAACTTTAATTTCATCCAATGAATCTTCGTGTAATGGAAACTGATGGCAATGGAAAGAAGAAGCATGCTTGCAGAACATGGCGTCCTGAGTTGTTGAGAGTGACCATGACACGAAAAGTTGAGATAAAGGTTTAAAAATCATATGAAAATGGGAATGGCTGGAGCGAAAAGTTGTCAGAAAGTTAGTTGGTCAGATTATAAGAAAACTGAACGCTAGAGGACTGGCATATTGTGACCTCTGCAAGAAAGATCTGAATTATGGTAATTGCAGTTGGAAGAGTTTGGAACAGCACCTACAAAAGAAGCTGCATACGGAAAAATTGAAGCTATGAAGGCATCTGGAAAAAGTGCAGTTAATTACTATAAGAAGAAAGATTTCTTGTATGAGAGAACAGATGTAGCCCTCTGTCAGAATATTTGCACTGCATCACCAATACAAGCACCAGCTTGAAAGGAAAAAAAGGCTCTCATTGAGAAGGAAAAGAAACGATTGCACATGGAGCCAAAAAAGTCAGTGGTGACAAAAAGGAAGGCTAAAGAAATCGTTGCCAAAGCTGCAGAAAGAGCTCGACTGGCATATCAACAGGTTGTGTCCAGTGGAGAAAAAGACAAGTGAATGTATGGGATTATTTGTATATAGTTGGTGTATTTGGGTGTTTATTTTACAGATTTGTTATGAAAAGAGAGAAGTATAATATATTTACTGCAAAAATTGACAAATTATTGTGACTTAATTATGATGTGAACACTGACATGCACATGAAATAACTTCAGCGTCAATAGTATTGGAGAACAAATTCATGTGACAATAAATATTGTGAAATTATTGAAGTCAAGTTGAACATTTTTTGTAAGTTTATTAGTTTTTCAAATGATTATTTTGGTTTATTTTATGATCTTAAGTTGCACCAGGAGCAGTTTTTCATGAGTGTAAAATGCGTTTTTGGAAGACCGAAATCATGTCTTAGATCAGGATCTATGCTGTATACTCTACTGACTGCTCCTAACAAACTGCACAGACCCAGATCTGTCAGTGCATTATGTGATGACAGATCTGGATCTGTGTAGTTTGCAGTTGGACTCGTAAGCAAGTACAAGGTTTGTCACAAGATATCAGCATAATTTTTATCACTACAATGAATAGTCATGAGCAAAATAACTTTAAAACATCACCTTTGTTATATATTGATAAATATACATGATTTTTTATAAATATACATGATTTTGTATAAACATACATGATCATGGCACATGACATCTGTTTCACACACAATCAGGCACATGTTTTGGTTATAAATGATGGCTGGTAATAACAGTAATGTTTTTGATGAAGAAATATCGTTCCACACAGTGTCTTCATTTCTGCTCATGGTACCTTTGGCAAACCTTACCTATGCTGACCTTTCAATTTTATTTTTGTGCACATTTCATAACACAAAAAGTCAATACAACGCATCTTTTTCTGAATTAAATTATCATATGTCAACTTTTTCTTGAATAAAATCATCATGTGTCAGTTTTTACTTAAAATCATCATGTATCACCTTTTCCTAAATAAATTCATCATGTATCAGGTGACCGCTCTGGTGGCCTAAGTGGTAAGAGCATCCACCACAGATGCAAGTGATCATGGGTTGAACCCTGGCTGAGTCATACCAAAGACTTATAAAAGTGGTACACATAGCTGCCTCGCTTTGCGCCCAGCATGTAGAGGTTAGTGTTAGGACTGGTTGGCCTTGTGTCAGGAATTAGTGACTGGGTGGGACATGATGCTACATGTCCGTGGTGTGATGCCTCAGTGCTAGACATCACTATAAACTGCCATACTGCAGACATCATAACGATTTGACTGGAAGATTGTTAAAGCTACGTTAAAAATCCAAATCAAACACACATCATGTATAATTTTTTCCTGAATAAAATCATATATCACCTTTTCCTGAATAAAACACCTTTTCTGAATAAAACATCATGTATCATTTTATTCCTGAATAACAGCATCATGTATCATTTTTTTCTGAATAAAATTACCATGTGTATATCATCACATATCATCTTTTCAGATTGTGTAATGAAGATACTAACATTAGAGGTTTTAGATGTATCTATTAATTATCTGACATCCCTGCCACCATCTATAGGTGGGCTGCAGTGGCTGAAGAAATTAAATCTGAAGTAAGTGTGTGTTTGTGTGTGGGGGGAGGGGGAGTATCTGCACACTTTATTTGGTCACTAATTCTCTTGATCCATAAGGGCTGTTACATTCAAGCATTCAAGGAAAGCATCTTTTTAAAAATAAATGCCAGGGTTGTTCATAATCCTCAGGATCCATAAGGGCTGTTCCAATTAAACATACTGGAAGAGCATATATTTTAAAATACATGCCATGGTTCTTTGACTACTCATGTAGTTCATACAAAAACAATATAAATTCTAAATTGCATCTATAGGTCACTCTTCCATAGTAAAACTGTTTTCCAAGGGTCCCATGTATATATTACTGGTACAGCCCTGACATTTACTAATGGATTTTCAAGATTACCAGATAGCCAGAACTTTATTTCCATGCAAAACCTATTGTATGAATGTTCAGGACCCTGTATAATTAAGAATTGATGGTTAATTTTTTAATTCAACAAAGTATGATTCTAGAAAAATGCTGTGCAAACTGTATGACCCATGAACTGGATCATAGAGAAGTTTGCAAAGGTTTTTTTGGTTTATAATTTGTTAAATTTAAAAAAATAAACTGTCAATCCTTATAATTAAATTGAACAGTATAAATAGTTAAATAAACTCATAGTTTAATAACATTCTTTAATGTAATCATATTTTGAATTTCATTCAGTAAGGCACAATAATACAGAACATTGAATCACATTTTATATGTACATTCCGTCAGAGAAAAGCTCATGGCTCATGTGTTTTATGTAAGTCTGATTTGTTTCATTATTTTTGTTCCCAGTGAATACACAGTTAATGAAGGAAGAATTTGATTTAAATCCCGATGACATGACATTTTTTGAACCAAACTGGGTTGGAGGGGTGGAAATTTGCATTTTCCACAGGATTCAAGCAACACACTATTGCTGGGGATGACGTCCTTAGTTATAGCAACTGATGACACGGTTTCTTGGGCTGCAGAAATTAACTGTTGAGTTATAAGGGATGACAATGTCTCTAATTTGTCACTTCTGAGTTGACAAATAGTCCCTGTTGGAGCTTCTTAGTGAACTTTCAATGCGGTGACCACTCATGTACGTTATGTGATGAAGTTCAAATCTGGCTTCATTCATTGATTGAACACTTGTTGTTCTGAGACTGTGTGTTCTATATTGCTTGCTACATTTTGAATTGTGACAAATGTCTGACTTGAACTGGGTAAACTGATAGTGATTTACAGATTCTGAAGTGTATCAATATTGGTCTGGGTAAACTGATAGTGATTTACAGATTCTGAAGTGTATCAATATTGTTCTGGGTAAACTGATAGTGATTTACAGATGCTGAATTGTATCAATATTGTTCTGGGTAAACTAATAGTGATTTACAGATTCTGAAGTGTATCAATATTGTTATGGGTAAACTGGTAGTGATTTTACAGATTCTAAAGTGTATCAATATTGTTCTGGATAAACTGATAGTGATTTGTGAATTGTATCAATATTGTTCTGGGTAAACTGATAGTGATTTCTGAAGTGTATCAATATTGTTCTGGGTAAACTGATAGTGATTTCTGAAGTGTATCAATATTGTTCTGGGTAAACTGATAGTGATTTGTGAATTGTATCAATATTGTTCAGGGTAAACTGATAGTGATTTCTGAAGTGTATCAATATTGTTCTGGGTAAACTGATAGTGATTTACAGATTCTGAAGTGTATCAATATTGTTCTGGGTAAACTGATAGTGATTTCTGAAGTGTATCAATATTATTCTGGGTAAACTGAGTGATTTCTGAAGTGTATCAGTATTGTTCTGGGTAAACTGATAATGATTTCTGAAGTGTATCAATATTGTTCTGGGTAAACTGATAGTGATTTACAGATTCTGAAGTGTATCAATATTGTTCTGGGTAAACTGATAGTGATTTACAGATTCTGAAGTGTATCAATATTGTTCTGGGTAAACTGATAGTGATTTACAGATTCTGAAGTGTATCAATATTGTTCTGGGTAAACTGATAGTGATTTACAGATTCTGAAGTGTATCAATATTGTTCTGGGTAAACTGAGTGATTTCTGAAGTGTATCAGTATTGTTCTGGGTAAACTGATAATGATTTCTGAAGTGTATCAATATTGTTCTGGGTAAACTGATAGTGATTTACAGATTCTGAAGTGTATCAATATTGTTCTGGGTAAACTGATAGTGATTTACAGATTCTGAAGTGTATCAATATTGTTTTTCTGTTCCAGGATAAGTCAGAGCATCATTTGAGCATTGATTGAAAAGTGCTTGTGCACTGAGATCATTTAAAATGAAAATTAATTAATTGTTGTGCTTAGTATTTATTTATTGCTGTTTACATTTCAGTCAGTATCGTGAAATTTATAATCACTAAAAAACAAACCTTATAAGCTTTCTTAATACAAAGATATTAATAATTTCTATTTTTTTAATGTTATGCTAGTAAAAGAATTTGTTCATTCTCCAAGAGGAGTAATTTTTATTATTCAATTTTGTATCACACCAATTGATATCGATAACAATATAACCAAAGATTTGTATACCTTTGTCAGTTGTGTGGTCTAGGTAGTGTTAAGCATGATGGTCTATCACTAAAGAGCACCTGGTCAGAATCTCATGAAAGCATTATTATTAAAGAAAATTGTATTTGCTTATTGTTCTTTGAATTAGGAAAGATTATATTGCTAATTATTTTCTGTCTGAATATAGACAAAACTCGTAAGAATATAAACTTTAAACAGCTGATATTATCGTGTTGTATTTGCACTCACTCATTAACATATGTTATTCACTCCATGCAAGCAAGTATTCTCCATGTCTGAAAAAAGTAATATGTAAACATTCTATTAAGCCCCAAGATAACTCAAAGCACAGAGTCCTATTAACAAAATAGAAAATTCAGGGCACATCAATATAAATTGTTTTTTGTGTCAAAAATCTTTCTGTTTTTATTATTAAAGAGTATTTTTCTATTTGCTCTTCATATTTTGTACAAATACATTTTTAAATAAGAAAATTCACTATACTGCATACTTTTTCTGAACAATTTAGCTGATTACCTTGAAAAACTTGTATGTTCCATTTTGTGTTTTCTTTGTCAATTTTGTCTGTCTCTGGTCTACAATACTTTCCAGTTGTTCATCAGTCAAATTTTAAATCTTTTCCCTTTTTCTTCCTTCAATTCCCTTGTATTGCCCTCTGTATCACTTTGGTCTAAAGCCATCTTCATTCTTTTCAACCCCTCCTCAGTAGAAGACAAGGTCACTGCTTCAGTTAAAAAATCAAAATCCATACTTGCAAGATCTAAATCATCATCCAGAAAGAGTGTTTCATTGTTTTCAGGCAAAACATGATTTTCTTCTTCATTTTCATCAATGTTTAGCAAGTCAAAATTTGCATATGCCATTTCACACAGTACCATCATGTCTTTATATCAAGATATGTATGGAGACGGTGTTTATTTATTGATTTAAAGTGTATTTTACATGTAGCATTAGCAAAGATATCTCATTTATTTGAAAAAAGGTCCAATATTTGGTTTATAATTAAAATCGTATGTTAGAAGTCTGAGTTTGAGTGATCCTAGATTCTAAATATAGTCCTCACTGAGTATATACTGTAGTGCAGGTGGACGTGGCTTTAAAAAATGGTTCCATATAGGTATGAACCAAAAAATTCAAAGGGCCTGGCCAATCAGATAGCTGGAAATCTTAATAACAAAAAAAATTTAATTATAGTAAAATCTTCCAACTACAACCAGTGATCAAAATTTAAAAAAATGGTCTTAATTTGAGTGTTCTGATTCAAGAGTAACATTTTTCTTTTGATCAAATAGTTGCTATCTAGAATGGGTTTACTGTGAGGTGATTGCAGTGGAAGAATTTACAATATTGACCTTCATCCAGTCGTACAGAGATGCCAGCAATTCCAAATTTGGCAGAATAATACCTGTCTTCAAATTCAAGTTACACTGTTACGATTACTTCTGTCAGATTCCAGTCTTGCAGTCAGACAAAATTGGGTATAAGTGAAGCACAGTTTGAATACCCACATCTCTAGGTGACTGAAATACTTCTAATGTCTGATTGTAATGAAGCATAATTAAGAGTTTAGATCACAAAAGCAACTCAGTTTTGAGCAGTCAGACATTACATCAGCTAGTCGCTTTAATTCACCTGAGAAAGTTCAAGAAAGTTGTTGGGAGCTGTCATAGCTCAGTTGGTGAAGTGTCAGAAGGGTCCCAAATATGATACTCACCCAGATCAGCCTGGGTTGGCTGCCTCAGCATGTAACTGGGAAAGGCCTGGGTTGGCTGCCTCAGCATGTAACTGGGAAAGAACTGGGTTGGCTGCCTCAGCATGTAACTGGGAAAGGCTTTGGTTGACTGCCTCAGCATGTAACTGGGAAAGGCCTGGGTTGGCTGCCTCAGCATGTAATTGGGAAAGAACTGGGTTGGCTGCCTCAGCATGTAACTGGGAAAGGCCTTGGTTGACTGCCTCAGAATGTAACTGGGAAAGGCACTTAGGTACCATAACTTGGTATGATATAGACAATAATGTGTGAAAAGTGCTGTTAAAACTCAAAAACGAGTAAAATGTCAATACAGTTGTTGAATGAACAGCCGATGTCGATTATATTGTCATGAAAATATGACGTGCTGCAGAAATTTCAGACAGGATGGACAAGAAATGAAGACTGAATGAATACCAGAAGTCTCGGAAACGCTTAATTACGCGTATTTGGATGCAAATTTTTGATCTGGGATGCAGAAAATCACCCATGCAGGAGTCCTCAGTATGCATGCAGATAGCTGGTCAGCAAATTCAAAGACTTGCTAGTCCTTCTTCAACCACCCACTGAGTGGGAGAATGTGTTGGTTAAATGATCATTTTAGCTGTGATGATTTTTACAATGAGAGAATTCAGTGGTTAAAAGACCCCCAGATGTGCCTGTAGTTATAAGAGTACATCAAAAGAAAACAATGCAATAGCTGGGCGGCAGGTTCAAAGATTTCAACTAGCAGCTTGGGTGGGAAAATGTGCCAATATTTACAATTGCTGAATTCAGAGGTAGAAAGACCCAGAGATGTACATGTGGTTATTATAAGAGTACATCAGAATTTTAGCTTCCATTGTTGTGCTCATTTCTGATTGTAGCCAAATAAACAGTGCATGCAGCCTCAAAATCAAGACACATCAAGACTTGGACAAAGCATCTTTTGCAAATTTGGACAAGTATTTTGGGATTAAACAGCAAACTAACAAAGATTTTAATGAAATTCAGAAGAGTGCTAACGTTTTTAGAACTGATAGTTTGGATGGGACAGTAGCCAAGTGTAAGAAACAGTGTGATGCCTGGCTTAGTGTTTGGAATAAGACAAACAAGAGTTACACTGCTGTTGGGCTATTCTGCGCATCTAAGGTCACCAATATTGGCGCAAAACGCATACCGAATTAGACTCATTGATGAAAATAAACTTCTGCAATGCTTACCAACTGAAAAGCATTAACTGTCACCAGAATATTCTGTTCAAAATAATACTAATTTTGGACAAACAGGATACCACCCCTATATTTTCATGACTTGCGATATGGCGGCCTATTCTCTGCATGGCTTTTAAAAGCTGTAATGTTTATGCATCAGGCTATCAAAATAAAATACATTACTTTGGACTTTTCTGTCAGCATTTCAGTGGATCAACTAGGTCATGTTTATAGCTGGTTTTACAGAATTCAGTATAACAATGCCACTAAATGGCAAGAGCTATTAAGCAAACTTAACCGATCTTGTAAAAATTTAGGAAATGTTCATTATTTTATTTTTAAAAATAAGCTATTATGTTGAAGAGAAACAACAATGAATGTGTTTACAACATCCCATTTATGGGGAAAAAAATTACTAAAGAATTTAGAAACAGATTATATGCCTGGGAATTTCTTGAGAATCCATCAGAGATGCAAGTTGACAAATTGGATAGCAAATGATAAAGTAGGTGTGGGACAACTTGTAAAATTAGAAACTTGGATTATGATACAGCATTGTTCTAAGGTAAACAATTCTATCATTTAAATAATGTATTTTATTTGTATGATTCTAAAAGTTTTTTGGGGTTACAAGTTCAAGAAGGTCATGGATTGGGTCTTCATGTTGACATTTTAGAAATCACATTTTCATACTCATTTAGAATAGAAATGTGGGTTATTTTTGTACACGTTTTGAATATTACTTTCCTTAATTAAAGGACAGTCATTCTTTCTTGACACATTGTATTTTCAACCAAAATAACACATGATCCAATGTTTACAGAAATTGTTGTTGCGCAGAATTACCCGACACGCAGAATGTGCTGACATGGTTGTACATTTCAGTGTTATAAAGAATTTGGAAATTAAACTCGGTGACAACCAACAGTTCTTCTAATCTGCAAAGTTCAACGTTTTCTGGGAGGGGACTGCAAATTTTTCTGGTGGGACTCCTATTTTTACCAAAATAGGACTCCTGGACTCCTAGTTTTAAAATCCTAGCGAGACCTCTGAATACCGACCATTTGCAATCTTTTCTCCATGGACTTTAGAATGTCGTTCGTGAATATGATTGCTGAAGCAGGTTTCAACCACAAAGTATTCTGAATCATTGAGGCTTAATTCTTGTAATAAATTGTTGATTAAAGTTTCTAAGTCCTCCTATTTTTATGTTTGGATTCCAAATTTTTAAGTCTGACATTCCTATTTCACATTGGTAAGGGTTGGCATCTCTGGAGGTAAGCAACATGCAACTAGAATAGTCAGTGTTTGCTAATCACTTATATTGAATGCACAGTTAGTTTTTAATTGAAACAACATTCACCTGGCTGTCCTTTCTAAAACAAATTGTTTTATGAATTGAGTGTTGTATTAATAGATAGAAGCAGGGAGTGTGCTGGCTGTAAAAAAGTTGTTGCAAACAAAATCTCCAACCTCAATATTTTGTCACCAATTTTCAAAACATGTTGCCATTTTCATAATACAGTACTATCCGTTTATCTCAACATCCTCGGGACCAAGGTAATATTGTTGACATAAGTGGATGTTTAGATAAGTAAGGGGGGGGGGGCTGAAAAGAAACTGAAATTTTGCATCCAAGTGAAATTTTTAAGAGATGACCTATCGTCAGTGATCAGGATTTACGCAGAGAAAAAAATGGAAATTTTGATTAAATGAAGACAACTAGTTTGAAATACATTTGTATATTGACAACTTACATTTGTGTAGTACACTCCACAATGTGTTTAATATACATGCATATGAAAAATCCATGAACTTGAGTATTTGATCATATGTTAGAAAATTCATGTATCAATCAAATCCCTTTAGAAAACACAATTAAAACCTATATATAAAAAATGGTAGTCCTCATTAGATCAATATCTGATTGTCAACAAACACGTTTCCCGAAACAATTCACTCTGAGATTTATTATCCTAGTAGCACATGGCTGTATAGTTGTTTATATGCTACATATACATGTACTTAAATTGCCCTAGATTTTGGTCAGCCAGAGACAACTACCATGATGCAGAGACTACCAAAGGGATGAGACAATTCATAGGGAAATGAAACATGAAAAAATTAAAAAGTTTAATATTCTTGTGAGATGTCCCACCTTCATTGAACTTGATGGCCAGATATCTATTGTTTCAAAATATTGGAACTTTAATTAATTGGGGTTTTAAACTACCATTGGTAGCAATCATAAGCATTAACTTTTATGTTGCAAACAGGAAACTTTCACTGCACAATAAATGTGTTCCAATCACTATAAAAAATGAAACAGTACTTTTATTTAAGTTGGTCTTCAGCTTGCTTTGATGAAGGTTCATGTGTTATTGAAGACGCCACTAAAGGCGCTCTTTGAAGGACCAAACAAATGCCTGTTTGTTATTGCTGCGGTAAAATCAAATAATTGTAAAACATTGATGGAGACAGAATTTTTCTTTTCATTTGTTTAGCATATGTATACAGAACAATCAGTGCTTCAGATGTAATCAGTTTTCTTTGGAGTTGCAGCAAAACTATTTTTTCTGGTACATTTTTCAGAAAGGAAATAAAAATTGCCATAGTCTTGTAGATTGTAGTCATTCCCATCTGCAATTTCAGAGGTGGTCCATTGTTGCCAGTCAGGTAGAATGACTATACTGTGTTAGGGTGGTTTGTCAATATGAACAAAGGATTTATTTATGTAACAATAGATTCCAGTGCAATTTTATATCCAAGTTTGTGGCTTCCTGTCATGGTGCCTTTGAATTTCTCAACTCCAAACCCAAGACTGTATATACAATTTTTAACAGCCAAAAATGTTGTCACCAAAAAGATCGCCAGATGGTATATATTGTTGCTAATAAGGAAGAAAATCACAGTTTGCGACATTAGTGAAGTCCAGCATGATCACTGAGAAGCTTATGTCACTATTCTGAATGAAGGGAAACGTGTACAAGCAAAAGAAAACAATTTGGCAAATTAAGCTAATGATCAATAGGGTAGTTATTTGGATGGGTTAGTAAACTGAATACATAATGTTAATAACTTAAGTACAGTTCAGGATGGTCAAGTAGGAACATCAGCTTTCTTAAAAAATAAAATACTAAATTAAAATTATAAGAATGGAACTAGACAACAGAACCCAATTACTTGTCTGAGCAGTTAAATGAGCTTGCAGTAAATTGTTTTGGCTATGCCCCTATCATGCCTTCTCGGACTGTCGACATCAACATATATACAGTTGTCAAAGAATAGAGAAATTGAACCAGTAAAAAGATGCAATGTACGAAAATCCTTAAAAGTCACAATTTTCCAAATATAACCATGAACAGACTGATTTCCATGAAAATCACAGAAAACTGTGATGAACACATAAAAATAGAGATAGGGAAAATATGCAATCACTCATGCACATTGTAGGCCAAAATATAATCTCAGACTTGGTTAGCTATAGTGTGGTTTCTCCTTTGAATGCATTCTCTGATCACATTAACAATTAAAAGATGAAAATTCATCTTTTCTGTTGAATCATAGAGACAAAGGGCAGTAACTCTTGCCCATTACCTCCCCATGCCACCATTAAGTGTCACCAGTTTTTAACCTTTGCTTTTGTAAACAACATAGTATGAAATAAGCCTCGCATTAAATCCACATCTTTTCGTGTGAAATGCCGACTGGTGAAAAAATCGGCAATCAACGTGTCTGAGAGTCAACTGCCCATATTGCTCAGGTCATTAACAGAACCATATAATGGCAAATGTGTTGACTTCTTCTGCCTGTCTTGATATGTTGTGTATGTTGATGCATCACATTGCTAAAACTGCATCATGTCCTGGTTGTAATGATAACTCCATCTGACTCACCATTGCTGTTTGGGGACAAAATTGAAGAAGTTCAGAGGCAGACAGCTCAGGAACTACCCCCACAACTGGCCGTTCCACCTGTCTTCTCATTCAGAAACCCAATATTCCAGCAGCAACAGAGGGATGTACTGGGAAAAATCTGACCTTCACCCATCCCTGTGTTTTGGCCACCTGGGTATGGAGCTTATAACCAGTCTCAATTTTGTACGTCTCCCTGATTTCCACATCACATGGATTGTTGAATTCCTAGAAGCTGTTTCCAGCAGGATGTGGATTTCAGAGAGTTCTTGCAACTCCTCAGGTTACTCAGTGTGGCAGCAGATCTGATCAAACCCCATCTTCTTGTCTTAATTGGGTTATACACTCATGATACTCTGATTTCTCAAAAGATTAAATTCACCTCATGAAGATTTCAGCTCATAAACTAAGAGAGATCTCTGTGAGCTTTGTGCTGGAATGCAATGTTTCAATCCAAGACAAAGGTGCTGTTGGCTGGCATGCAGTCAAACTTCTTGTTTTTATCTCAGGAATTTAGCTTTGCATAGACAAATCTGCATATGGCGAGTCCTATGGCCTAATTATACATAGCTTTGCTGGATTTGCCAGTGAATTTTGAAAGTAAGGAGAGTTTGTGGATCAAGTGGCCATAGACTGTATTGCTTTAAGCAGGAGAATGGTTTATTGTTTGGGAATCCAATCTTTCTTCCCTATAAAGATACCCAAGGTATCTCCAGTTACATATTCTCCAAATATTAATCTGATTGGGGAATGTATTCAAAGGAGAAAGCAAACCTTATAGTAAATTATGTTTCTCAGAGAATGCTTACCCAATGACATTTCTTGAAAACCCTCCCAACCACTATGCGAGCATCCTCTTTGGTAGTTCACTCAGCTTTAAACTGCCAAGGGGAGGTAATGGGCAAGAGTTGCTGTATTTGTTGATATGAGATAGACAGAAAAAACATTTTCATCTTTTAGTAGGGCTGGATTTGGGGTCGTTCTTAATTTCATCTATATAAATGTCATGCATGTAATGTTCACTTACCGGTACCTTCCATGGCAGCAGCTAGGTGTTTACTTACCAAACAATGATTTCTCCTTGCTATAAATGATCACTGATGCATATCTACAGTGATCATTCACTCATTTGCTTTATGATAAAGGCATTTTTTGGATAAAGGAATATCATGTGAATCAATGTGCAAACATTTCTGATCTTGTTTGTACTCACCATATTCTAGTTATGTTGATAGTGTAACTCCAAGATGTCAATGAATCTCATTTGAAACCAAGACTGATTTTATAATTAGGGTAGAGGGTTGAAATAGTTTGTTTTCTGGATGGTGGGACAAGTAGTCATGTTATTGCAGTAAAAATGGAAGTTGCCTTTTGTGCCAGTGTGAAGGGTATAGTTTGATATCTTCATGTGTTTCCCTGTGAATTAAAGTTATTACACTGTACTGAAGAAAAAAACATTAGTCTTTGAGAAAAGAGAGGAGTTATATTCCATTTCGTTGGGGTTGGGGGTAATTAAGTGTTTAAAACTTGTATGTAATGGCATGCAAAGTTTGGTTCATGTGCCATAAAGAATAGCCATATATAGCTTGTTTTGATTTCATTTTTGTCACAGGCTTCTCGCATTAGCCTACTATCATCTGATTTAGCAAGTTGAGAACCTGACTAATCCAGATATTGTTTTAATAGCTTGAACAAACTAAGATCAGTGATTATTTTAAGTCAGTGATGATTTAATTCATAAGATGGATTAAAGTGACCAGGATACATAAATTTGGGAGAGAACAACATATACTCATATTTTATGATTGTGTTGTATAGTGCACATAAAACAGTCTTGATATAATAATAATAATAATAATGATATTCTGTGTGTGGTATTTTGTTGAAAAACCAATTTTAAAAGGTAAACCTGTGGAAAAAAGTTATCTGTGCACAAAGGCCAGTTTTGCCTTTTCCCACGGGTGGCTGCTGTTGACTGTAACTTTCATGTCTATGTAGATAGTAGAACAGTTAACTTCCTTTATTAATATTACAAGCTCTTCACTGAGGAGGTTAATTATCTTGCCTAATATGTTAGCACTGCATAAAGTACATGTAAGACTGAATAATTAGATTTATTTGACCAAAAAAGTTAAATGGTAGTAGAAACACTCATCATAGAAGCTGTGCTCTTAGTTTGCATGTGTGGGCATTACTTTAAAAAAATGGTATACTGTCTACAGCTAGATCTGTTTCTCAGTTACTATTTCTCTAGAAATAAAGATTTTATTAAGGAAAGTGCATCACATGGAATATTCTTCCCTTTTTTACAGGAAAAATAAGTTGACTTTCTTGACAGAAGAAGTGTTTAGTTTGATTCACCTTAAGGTATGTTCCACGGCAGCAACAAAAATTATATCTCCTAGCTGTATAATTGTGCATAGAAGAATCTATTTTAAAGTATGGATACAAAAATAAAACATTGATCTTGTGTTGAAATCAGCAGAGAAAAGCAGTTTTTAGAATACCTGGTACTCCTATATATTTTTGGATGTGTCATATTTTGCAAACATTTTTATCTAATTTTGCTAATTTGTGAGAATGTATGCTGGTTTTTAGTGATACACAGAAGAGCTTATGATATGGTCTTGCATCTGTCTTGGGTATGCATTGTCTATCTTGTCAGGTTGAAAACGCCTTGTTTCCACAGTTGGGAATTTTGTTTCTGTTCAGATTTGGGGGTGTGGGAGGTGTTAATGGCATTTTTCACATGTTATTGGCTATCATGCTGAATAAGTGGGAGCTAAATGCCTTTCCCAAGGACAACACTGAGGCAGTCTACCAGGGCTGGCCTGCACATGTGTCAAACCCTCAGTTCTTGAATTTTGAGCCTGACATTTTACCAACTGAGCTACCATGGCTCCTGTTTCTAGACAGAAGTTAATTAAGCTGGATACATAACAGCATTGTTAAGTTTATTAAATGCAAAAAAATAATTTTTCTTACATACAGTATGCAAATTAATAGATAGAGGATCTCAAATGGGTAATGATTTAATATTGAATTTATAAAACTCACTGAATAATGTCCAGCTTTTGCTTGCCAAGGCTCACAAAAGCTGGACATTATTAAATGAGTTTCATAAATTTAATATTAAATCATTACCCATTTAAGATTCTATTTATCACATAGTTTTTATTTTATAGGAAATAGGAGTGAAGTGGATGTTGCACCTTTAATTTGTTGCACGTAAAAAATAGTCCCTAGAATTTTTACACTGTTCTATAAGTAATACAATTTATTAGTTTTATTTGTGCCAGTTATAATTCATAGTTTTAGTTTGATTAGAGAAATGGTTAACAGTGAGAGTGTGTCACTAGGCCTCGTTGGATATGTGAAGGGATGATTATGGATGCAGATATTCCAGATTTACATTAATGTATTTGTGACTGGATATTTGCATTATTTGATTTGGAATAGTAGACTATAGTAGACATAGACAAATTCAGAATTACATCACATGATAAGGGCTATTTTACTGCGTACACATGCTGTGATTGGATAATGTTCTTTCAATTTGGAGACTAGATTATGTCCACATTCTTCTGTGAACAGAGGTGAATTTATTTACTCCTATAAGTTAAAATTTAAACCCCTCTTGTATATAGAGTGGATTCCATGTTACTGGTATACTCCCACCCCTTTTCACATGCACACTATCAGTTGGTCAATTCCCTTAGTTTTATTTATTGTTCTTGTTGTTATTCTTATTTGGGTTTAACACCAGTTTTCAGAACATGATAATCTATACATGGCATAAAGAGCCGATATGGGGGCAAATGGGTCATATTCAGAGAGACATGACCTTTTTTCCAGAATTCCCTTTGGCCAGTTCATTCATAAAAATGGCTGTCATAATGTTAGTAGTAATAGTAAAAACAAAAAATTTTAGTGAGTTAATGAAATTTTCCCATGATCACAGCCAGTCAGTGAAGAGAATAATGTGCAAAAATGTCGTTGGCTTATTTGTACCAATCAGAATCACATAAAGCAATATTTAAAATGTTGTCATATAAAATATATGACTAAATAACAAAAGGACTAATTTACTAGTTAGTAAGTTATTAAAAAAAGATGTTTTCACATAAACATAATTTTTATGATCCACCGACTGCTACCTGTACATGTATGACATTTTCATCAGGTGGTAAAACTTCACTGGTTTATCATTTTGTACTCATGATAACATGTATTTATAGATATGTATGCTGTCTCTTGAAACTTATTACCGTTACATATAAGTTCTGACAGTAATCATAAAAATATACATGCATGTCTAACATCATTGATATGGACAAGTACATAAACATTTTGAAAACTAAATGAATTTGGATGTAACATTTCTTGGTTACAATGTTCTAAAGTCCCTTTTGAAATGTATTATCTCAACCTTTACTGTATATTGTGTTGTATATTTCACTCTCAAACAAACCAATTAAATGTAAAGGCTGAAAGAGAATCTGTACATGTACACAAATACTAGGATACTAATGTTGCACTGAATTCTATGAAGTATTATACAAGACCATTTCCACATTTTCACTCAGTTTCAGTGAAATAGTATTATCCATAGATGATATAAAGTGGTCTTAAATCATCAATAGGTGTGAGTAAATGTACATGTAGTTAATCAACAAATGCACATGAAGTTCATCTGTTGATATGATTAGTGTATTGGTTGTCAGGAGGTATGATAAATGTACATAGAGTTCAGCTGTGGATATTAGCGTATTGGTTGTCAAAAGGTATGATTAATGCACAGAGTTCATCAACAGGTACGATAATAATGAATAGTTCATCAGCAAGTATGGTATTACATTTAGACTATAATGACACTGAAATGTAGGTAAAACCCAAATAATTTGCTGATCAACAAGTATGATACTGTTATTCCATGACATCTGCATGACAACCACAAATAATCCCAATTAACCACTTATGATGAATATTGGAGGAATGATTCCATGTATGTCGCTCTTCCCAGCATATTGCAGGATTTCTTTGGAACCTCGTTACTGTGCAGACCCATTTGTGAAGAAATTTTGGCCTTCATGCTGCATCAAACAGTACCATCTGTTCCCCAAAGACTCTGAAGTTACCATTAACAACCATATCTTGGTTAAAGAACTCCAAAACTCCTCAGAACTACTAAAAATACAACAACTAAACCATATAATACATGATCCCAAAATGTGCCCAAATATGAGCATAGGAGTATATATTACACATTCATGCTCATGAACCGATATTGTTACATATTAAGCTGTTTGTCCATAAGAATGACTGTACATGATTATGAATATGATTCCAATGTTGATATATGAATCTATCTCTCTACAACAAGAATAATCACACTAGACTATATATATATATATATATATATATATATATATATATATGCTCTCAATTATCTGAAGGCTGGTGGTTTGAATAACTGAAGGTCATGAAGTTGCAAGCGTACATCATGTTGAATAAGTTTCTTTCCCTATATAACCCTGTTTGTCTTAGCTCTTCATTGTTTGGTTTGATGAAAATAGGATGTTCTGGTCTCTAGTGGCTTTAAAACAATTTTAGAGTTGCCGTATTGAAAGGCCCTCGATTTCATTGCCTGCCATTTTGGCCCAAACTTCATGTAGCTCTCTTCAGTTATTTCCTTGTTTTCTAGTCAGGTTGATAGCATGATAATATACAGAGCATTTGGAAGGCCTGAAACTAATTCAGGGTCATAATAATTATGCCAGATTGAAAGTATACAACATACCCATTTTATACAGGTGAGAAATGCTGGTTTTGGATAACATTCAACGTGTTTTATACAGGTGTGAAATGCTGGTTTTGGATAACATGTGACATGTTTTATGCAAAGAATTTTGTACATTTGACTGTTGTAATCTTAGGTATTTTAATGTTGATTAACAAGTCATTCTTGTCATTCTTCCAGTTTCCATAAGACATCTTCAAAGTTCCATACTCTCCAACGATTAGGTTTCTATTCTTCATTTTCAGTATTTGTCTGTGAAGGCCAACCCTCTAGAACGTTTGTCAAGAAGTATTGGGAATCTTATCAACTTGACAGAGTTGAATGCCTTTGCCTGCTCACTGACCTCAATCCCAGTGTCTATAGGCCGCTGTTCCAGTCTCCGATTCCTTCACCTTGCCAGGAATAGGTAACAATTGCAACTCTATATCGCTTGTCTTTATTCACTCAAAAAAATACTTTAAAGCAAGCTACACATGGATAAAGTTCTTTTTTTTTTCGTTTTGTCCCCTACCTTTTTGTACAGAGTGAGAGATATCATATGTGCTGTTCTGTCTGTATATCTGCCAGTAAAACTTTCATTTCTCATTTGAATACATTCCCATTTCAATTGCTAACTCCCAAATCCAGCCCTACTTAAAAATGAAAATTTATCTTTTCCGTCTACATATATAGGCAAAGGGCAGTAACTCTTGCCCATTACCATCCCTTGCCACCACATGATGTTGCCAGTTTTTTACGATTCACTTCCATACACACCATTGTTAGGAATAAATCCCCCATTTTATCCAAGTCTTTGTATGTGAAATTTGAGCTATCCAATCAAAATTTTGGATTTATTTTGATTAATATTGGTTCATAAACAGGAGGTATACATTATTTTTTTCAATTTATCATATTTTCAGAAGTATATCACTTTTGCTGGCTTGGTCATTTAAGATCACTGAGTACAACATGCTATCATTGATGCATGTTGACTTTAAAGTTCTTGTGTGCACTGTCTTTAGTTCATGCACTATGTTTATAACAGGTGTTATTTAACAAATTATTCACACACTGATGTTGATGTGTTCATTTATCTATTGTTTCTGTTATTTTATAATTTCAGAAACATGTCTTCTTAATGCAGCAAATCCAAGAAATACAAAGCAATGGAACAGAATGCACAAGTTCTGCCTGGCATGTAGCATATATACCTCTTCTTCCCCTTGCAGCTTATGCAATTTGTGTTCCATGGACACCTGGTCAGCTATTCTGCATAAATCAGCAAAAGGCAAAAAAATAGAGGGGAAAATCATGCAAGACCAGTATTGATGTACTAAGTATACATCCAAATACAGAATCAGTTGAGAGTTTTGTGGTGGACATTATCGGGGTCTCCCATCCCCCATCTTCTGCCAATGTGACATTGACAGTTTTGTGGTAGATGAATGCATTAAATGCATTAGAGAGATTAAAGATGGCTGCTATTGCTTAACCGGCTTGAAACAGCTGTCCCGAATTTTTGTGCTGTTTTTCATGATGTATGTGCTTGTTGTCTGTCTTCATCTGCGTTACTGTGTTCATCATGCATTGGCTGTTCTATTCAAATGTGTTTCTTCATCTTCTTGTTTTGGAAACAAGAAAAATTAGACTTTTTCTCAGCTGTCTTGCTCCACTGCTACAACTTCCTTTGTTCTTGAACAAACCGCCATCACGTGATACTCGCCAGTCCACCTGTTTATGCTATGATGGACCCGCATTAATTGCTTTAAATGACCACTCCTTGACTCTTGACACTACATTGTGCAATAGACTAAACAACCTGGGACTACATTCATCATTCCTTAAATTTGTAAACGGAAGCGAAAAAAGAAGCGTTGTTTCAAAGCTGGCCGGCGTAGAACAGGAAGAAGATTTCCAGTTATCTCCCTTTTGCCCTTTCCGGCACAGAAATTTAAAAACTCGGACGTATCAGTCCCTAACCCTCCACCTTTATTTGCTACTAAGAGAAACCTCCTTTGATAAACAGAACCCAACTAATGCATGACATCCAAGCAAACCTAACAACTAGTTTACCTCCTACAGCAGAACAATTCGATAACTACCTGCATTCATTGCTTGACAAACAAGCCCCAGCAACCAAGTGCAGAGTATCAATTCAAAAGTGTTATAGCAGTGTTAGGGACCAGCTTCGCACTGCTAAAAGAGACCACTGTAAAGCTGAGAGGCTTTGGCTTTCCACCAGACTCATTATTCATAAACAAATCTATGAAGCCGCTAAAAAGAATGTCACAAACATAGTCCATGCAGCGAAATCAGCCCACTACAGTACTGAGATCACGGAAAGTTCCAGCTGCAAAGAGCTGTTCAAGATTACTAACAAGCTAATGTCAAGGAACAAATGTACACCACTTCCAATTACCTTCTCTCTAGTCGACCTTCTGGACCTGTTTGCAGATTTCTTCCGTGACAAAGTACAAACCATCAGAGATAAACTTGACAACACAATTTCAATTGACTCATCGTCACCATACAGTTGTGATACAGAATTTTAGCGGCAACCGTTAGCAGCATTTGAACCTGTCTCTATGGATTTAGTACATACAATCGTGATGAAGAGTGCACCAAAGTCATGTGAACTTGATCCGATTCCGACATCACTGTTGCTTGAGTGCTTAGATCCAATATTGCCTTCACTAACTGATGTTATTAATACTTCTTTCTCATCCGGGGAATTCCCATCATTTTTTAAAACTGCCATTGTAAAGCCTCTGCTGAAGAAACCAACACTCGACCATAATGATTCAAAGAACTACCACCCAGTTTCTAATCTCCCATTCATGTCAAAAATCTTAGAAAAAGTTGTTCTGTTCCAACTTGTATCTCATCTGAATTCAAAGAGTCTTTTTAGCAATGTACAGACTGCATATCGCCCTTGCCACAGTACTGAAACTACTCTTCTGAAAGTTGTTAATGACCTTCTCTCTGCTTTGGATAGTGGAAAGATTACAGTTCTCACTCTCCTTGACTTATCTGCAGCATTTGACACAATAGACAATGAAATATTACTTCACCATCTCCAGTATGTATTTGGCATCCACGATACAGCCTTACTATGGCTCAAGTCCTACTTGGTCAACAGGACACAAATTGTGTCTGCAAATGGAAAACACTCCAGCCCAGTTGATCTATGTTGTGGTGTTCCACAGGGGTCTGTTCTTGGACCTGTTCTCTTCATTCTATACACTCAGCCACTCTCAAGTGTCATAGATCATCATCCAGTGTCTCACCAGTTGTATGCTGGTGATACCCAAATATACAAATCTAGCCACCCAACTGAAGTTGAAGCTACCATCCAAGGCATAGAGAGGTGCATTTCCGATGTGAAATCATGGATGACATGTAACAAGCTGCAGATGAATGATGATAAAACTGAAGCCATTCTGATTACAACACAAAGACTTTCTCATTCACATCCATTACCTCAGACAATAAATATTAGCAACACCAACATTAAATTCACACAGTCAGTACGAAACCTAGGTGTTACTCTCGACAGTACTCTCTCATTGCACCAACATGTCATGAACATATGCAAGGCTGCATATCTTGAGCTGAGACTCATCAGCTCCATTCACAAGTATCTTTCAGTTGATGCCACTAAAACACTTGTGAGTTCCTTAGTACTTTCAAAACTGGACTATTGTAACTCAATTCTGTCTGGTTCATCTCAATATCTACTCCAGAAACTTCAAAAAGTTCAAAACACAGCTTCTCAGATCATCCTTAGAGTACCACAATCAGAGCACGCCTCCCCCCTGCTCTGTACCCTACACTGGCTATCCATTCAATCCAGAATTAAACACAAAATTTGTTCTCTGTGCTATGTTTCAATGATTTCTAAAGATTAGGCACTATACAAAGTCCTCATTATTATTATTATTATTATTATTATTATTATTATTATATATGTTGCAGTTGCAGTTGGATACATAAGCCTTTTCAGCAACATTCGTGTCAACTGGTACAGAAGATGGCAATGCATTTATTGACTAAAGGCCAAATTTTACCTATTTCCATCTTTCACTCCCACATAATTGGGAGACAATGAGCTACCTCCATTTTTATGCAGAACAGTGAGCATAAGTCCTCCTGCAAGTCCGAGCTTGGCCTTTGGGCCTGTAAGACCAGGCACATGGGGTATTTTTCGGATATAGTGGATTCAGCATGTAGTACCATCTCACAGTCTGGAGCTGTACTGGCATTCCAGCCCAGCTGTCCCAACCAGGACTCGGTTATGGGTGTGGATAGTGGTGATAGACAGGGGAAAAATTGAGAGAAGTGATAGATTTTTTCCCAACAGTGAAAAGTCTATGAATTTTGGAAATATTGATGAAAGTCAGAAAAACCCAGGATTTTTCCGCCACCACTTGATGACAGAAACATTTACATGATTGAGTCATAACTTAACTGAACGCAAGTTAGATTTATGGAGTTCTGACCAGAATATTCGGAGGTTGCAGTATGGATCATTTGGGTGCTTGCCATATACATAATTTTATAGTCAATCCAAACACTCAGTCGATTAGATTCATCTTATAGACTGTTTAGTCCATAGGCAGTTTCATATCAGTATCTTTTCTTACATAGAAGGTATGAAAACCAGTCTAGCTTCACAAAAAGCCAGCATGTCTCTGACACATGTTCGCATAGAGTTTAAAAGAGAAATCATACAGCTTATTGTCACCAGTTTCTGTTTTGAGTTCCAATTTTATCAAAAATATATTGTGATATAGCTTATTATTTGGTAGTTAGTAAAGGGAACTCAGTGTTAAACATTATTGTCAATAGTAATTTTGGCTATTCACCATTTTTGCACTGAGTTTTACTATGAAACATTAGTAAATTGTAGAAATATACCAACTAATTGGTGGATCAAATTGACATACTGTGCCAGTGGATAACCTCATTTTTGCGGACCATTGAGAAGGCATTATTCCACTTAGTGCATTTTACTTGCAAATTAAGTTAACATGATCATGGCCAAATCTGGTGGTACCATTAGAAAATGGCTGCTGTTCCTTATAGATAGTGTTGGAAGTCAAATTTGATGTACAGTAGTCCCCCTCTTATACGGCCACCCCTTCTGCACTGGGAAAGTGGCCTTATAAGACGGGTGGCCTTTCCAGACGGGGGCTAATTTTTTGTGAGAAGTATATGTAATGTACGTAGTAAGAAAGCTACATTCTTCAAAGCATTTAATATCTTCATTTAATATCTTCGTTTAAAAGTAACATTAATTATTAAAAGGTTCTTCTTCATATAATAATAGACTTATTTCAACTGAATATGCATTAATAGTTCTTATTTTTGGCATAAGCGTGTTATGTGAGCGTGTGTTGTTGTCATGCACATTGCAAAACCATTCAAGAACGTCATTTAAATCTTGGTACTTACATAATTCTCTTTCCATTTGCTCCATTTTCCCACGGCTGCCAAATAACCTCCTTGTCGGTTACGATGTTGTTTATTCAAGTCCTTTCAACGTAAAATTGTTTTATTCAAGTCTTTTCTACCTAAAATTGTTCGGCAAGTCCCCCCTCCCCACTGCACCCGATGTCTTAGAGTAGAATAAATAACTTTTTTCTAAAATAATCATCTCTGTTTACGTGATGACATGTTAATGTTTGGTAATGATTTATTCAGATGTTGCTAACTGTTTGTGATTTAATTCTGCAGACGAAACTTTGTAGAGCGGATGAAATGCCTTCTTCATAAACGAAGCGATAAACATGTTGTCATGTGATTTTTCGGTCTTTGTCTGGTATCCTGTTTTGTTTAAGGTTAATTTCTCTGTGTGTGCCTGTGTCTGCACAAAATCTATTTTTAGCCTATGCTGACCCTGTTATGATGTTGACAATTACGTCCGGTTGTAGTCATCAATGTTGCCAACTACAAGACTGATAAAACAATTTTTCTGCATTTAAACAAAATGCCATGTGTTTTTAAAGGCAGCGATCTTGTCACATGATTCATTAGTCGCAGTCTGGTACCCTATTGTTTTTACATTTCTTTGCACTAAGAGAG
>JAECUM010009103.1:0-82938 GCA_016617855.1 Megalonaias nervosa
ATATATATATGTGTGTGTGTGTGTGTGTGTGTGTGTGTGTGTGTGTGTGTGCGCGTGCGCAAACAAACATTCAATAAATTATGCGTGGGTGAAGCTCAGCCTGTCCATCTGTTGATAAAAGTGTGCATTTAGCAACTTAAGTCCTCTACATAAGCACACTGTGTTTTCTTAACTAAAATCCAGTACAACTGTATATAATTTTTTCATCATGATTGACGAGTCATACTCCTACATGTTCTTTGGAGGATGGGGGAGGGATATGACAGCAGAAAAGGAGGTGAGAATTTAGATACTCTGTGATTCACTCCACTTTTAAACCTAAGACGGATACGATTAGGTTGTAATTATACGGTTCATTGCCACATTATTATCTTTTATACAAATGCTTGTCAGTTCGGATTCTCTATTCTTATTACATCTCCGTTATAAGACAAAATACTTTTAGGAGAATCGTCCAATTAAGTTTTCATATAAATAGTGGAATGCATCGAGTATATAATTCGTTTCCTGACATAATGGTATAAAAATGTAAATTTATGTTTAGTAGAATTACATGAAATGAACATCACTTATATCAACCAAACGCGATACAACGCTTTGGCCAATACCATAATACCTTTCCTTACTCCTCGTTCTCCGCTAAACCCCACTCCCTCAGAAACCTCATAACATTCTGTACGGTTGTCACCAATTTTCCAGTAACTTTTTCTCGATCCATTTTTTTTCTCCCCTACTTACCTGTAAAATGAACTCCATAGTAGGTTATTGTAGAGACCGCCATGACAAGTCACTTCAAAGAAGGCAAGAAACCACCTGTAAATATTTAGCTCAACTACAATTAAATCATCGCTTGATTCGCTTTCTTTACACTTGTGCTTACGTAATATATCTATATCTACATATACGTAAGCAATATATAAATATATACACACGTAAGCACTATACATATCTGCACACACAAATATATAAATTTGTATCCACGTAACGTAAAAACACACACAGATATATATATATATATATATATATATATATATATATATATATATATATATATATATATATATATATATATATATAAAAGGAAGACAGGTCTTGCACTTTTGTAACTTAAGCGAGAAAAAAAGCTTTTGGAGATTAAACCACGCGATTTCTACGCCCTCTCCAAATAAAGCCTTGTATAAGGACAAACCTTAATCACTGTGCCGTTCCTTTATTGTTTCTTTTCTTTCTTTTGTCGATCTTATTCTCATCCTTCATTCAGTTTTATCCATCCATTCACTCAGACGTCCGACAATACATCAATATATGTAACAACAAGATAAACATTTGCATATTAAATATGCATGTGCTTGTCTATCAGCCTGTTTATTTGCCTGTGTGTCTGTTAAAGTACTGCGTCAACGGATACGATCAATGCAAAGTCCATCGACAAATAATTACAAATTTTGATGTTGGTCAGCAGATATGATCAATACATGGGCTTTATCGATATAAGTGTATGTACGTATTGATGTAATTGTATTTTACAATACCTCAACTCAAAAAGAGTGGTTATGCAGCGCCAACTAAGGTAAATTTCCAAATATGTAAACTGAATTGCACAAAAATGCAGGATTTTTGTTGTTTTGGGATTTAACGCCAATTTTTGGCGCAAGATAGGCTATATTTGGCGGCTAGTATAAATGGTGGAGGATGAACCCGGGAAAATCCGAATAAGAACAACCAACCCACGGGAAGCTACTGGCAGCTGTCTCACATACCCACTTTGGCCGAGCCCGAGACTCGAACCCAAGAAGACTGAGATGAGATGACAGTGATCGGTAAAAATGAGCTCCATAGACCATTCGGCCACCAGCCCTTCCCCCCCCCCCCAAAAAAAAAACAAAAAAACAAGATGAACTCTTCCAAATCAATGTGAACATTATTATCAAAAAGAATATATAACCACTTGAAGAAGATAAAATTCTGTAGTGTATTTTAAAAAATAACAGATAAAGGTAACACATGTAAAACCACTGAATATAATTTCATTTTGTTTTATAAACCGCAGCCCCTTAAAAAGTCCATGATTTTCTCGGATGTACTTCCTCGCAGAGGTTCCCCCATCCCCCAGCAGTTCACACCAAAATACTTCGGTCTCGAAGTGTGGAAATGGACATACTCGACAAGGCTGTGCTCCATTGACAGTGGAGACTGGCATAGTATTATTCCGGTCAAGGCTCACCATTCAGGAGATATGCAGAAGTAGGTAGATATATGTGTCTGATGAGCAATAGGCACAATACCATCTCATCTCTGTGACTGGGTCCATAATAGGGATGTCACTTTCCAATTGTGGGTATGATGTTCTTAAGTTTGCGGAGTTTTCATTCCACGTATTTTGCCAAGTACGACGAACATGTTTATATATACAACATTTGAGGTCGGTGTGTGCAATCTTTCAGTAGGAATCGGGTGAGTACAGGGTAACTTTGGCTACTTTATCTGCACCTTCATTAACACCAACGTGACTAAGCAGCCAAGAGGACAGAATAATTTTTCCAGATTCGACAAGAACAGCTTTCTTCTATAATATATGGGATATTAACAAATAACCACTTAGATTATCAAAGGCTTTCAGTGTTGAAAGGGAATCAGAAAAATGGTGCAATTTGGTTTTTGAGAAGTTTTAACGTATTTCGAAGCTTTGGGAACGGCAATAATTACTGCAGTAAAATTGAGGGTTTATTCGATAACCGGTTCAAGATGGTGCCATGGGGTGTTGCAATGGCAGATCATCCTTTAATGCGGTCGAAACGCAGAACCTAGCCGAGCAATGAAACCGGGGAAAATGAAACTTATCATAGGAGCATGGAGTGTCCGTACTCTCATGGATAGAGACACGGGGGCAAGACCTCAAAGACGAACAGCCTTTATCGCAAGGGAACTAGCACGAAACAATATTGACTTGGCGGCACGTAGTGAGACCCGACTTCCTGTGGAAGGATCAATGACGATGATAGGAGGTGGGTAAACATTTTTCTGGAAGGGAAAAGCAGAAGAGGACATGATCCATGGAGTGGGACTTGCCATTAGGGCAAGCCCACTGAGCCACCTCTCAGACCCACCAACCTGCATGAAAGAGAGACTCATGAACCTCCACCTGTCTTTGAGTGGCAAAAGCTTCCTAACAATCATAAGTGCCTATGCCCCAAACCATAACATTCCCAGATGAAACCAAGGAACAGTTCTATACCAAGTTGGACTCTATCCTCACTTCTGTTTCGGCCAATGACAAGCTGATTTTGGTGGGTTATTTCAACGCCTGAGTTGGCATGGACAAAGCTCAATGGGGTGGTGTGATTGGGAAACATGTTGTTGGCAAGAGCAATTGTATGCTTCTCCTGAGCAAATGTGCTGAACACAGCATTGAGATCTAAAATACCATATTTAGACAAGCAGGTAAGTACAAGACAACGTGGATGCACCCAAGATCTAAGCATTGGCACCTCACAGACTATGTCATCACTAAACAGAGGGACATCAGAGATGCACTCATCACTAGAGTCATGCGCGGAACAGAGTGCTGGACTGACCACAGACTTATCAGAACTAAGTTTAACCTACACATCATCCCTCACCACCACAAGCGACCCAGAAGGGTGAGACTTGTCTTCAACACAAGCAAGTTACAATACCCGGAGCATAAGCAGGAGTTCCAAGTCAAGCTCGACAACAAGCTGTCTGTCAAACGACCATTGACTGGAGGCCCAACTGAAAAATGGACACAGTTCAAAGAGAAATAGTTAAGTCAGTCCTGGGTCATAGAACAAGAGTCCATTATGACTGGTTTGATGAGTATAACGAGCACATAAAGATCCTGATTGAAGAACAGAACAAGACATACTCTGAGTGGTAGAAAGACCAAAATTCCATCTCCAAGAGAGACATGTTAAAGCACCTGCAGGCAATGGCTCAAAGGAAACTCCGCAAAATGCATGATCGACGGTGGGAAAACACGGCTGAGGAAATACAACAATATGCCGATATGAAGAAATCCAAAATATTATTTAGTGCCATTAAAGTTCTTTATGACCCATTCAGATCAGGATCCACCCCTCTACTCTCTGAAAATGGCACCACAACCATCAAAGACATAGAAGGGATAAAAACAAGATGGTAGGAACACTTCAGCGAGCTCCTCAATCGCCCACCCACTGTCGATAGAGCAACACTGCAATAAACTCATCAAAAACCAGTCTGCGAGGTAGGAGGTGTGGAAGACCATTTAACAGATGAATTATGGCAGAGCACCAGGTAAAATGGAATCCTGCAGAGGTCTTCAAGGCTCTTGGCACAGAAGCATTTGCAGCTTTCCATGACATCCCCACCAGCATTTGGGACGAGAAGGATATGGCTGCTGATCTTCTAGATGCTACCATCATCTCACTGTACAAGAAGATGGGAGCTAGATTTAACTGCAACAGCTACAAAGGAATTTCTCTGCTCTCCATTGCAGGAAGATTCTTGCCCGCACCATCCTGAACACACTTGTTGCAATAATCTCAGAGGAACTGCTACCTGAATCACAGTGTGGATTCCTTCCAGGCCGCACCAAGGCTTTCGACTGTTTAAATAGAGAAGCACTGTGGTTTGTCCTTGGAAAATATGGCCGCTATAGAAAGTTCATCACCCTTATTAAGCTGTTCCATGATGACATGACAGGAGAGGACTTGGCCTGTGGTGAGTGCTGAGAGCACTTTGGCGTCTTGACCGGAGTGAAGCAGGGCTGTGAGCTCGCAACTATATTGTTTAACCTCTTCTTCACCCTGCTCCATGCACCGAAGGACCTAGATATTGGAGTCTGCGTCAGTATCACCTTGATGGATCCGTTGACTTGCGTTGGCTCTCTGCAAAAACAAAGACACTGGAAAAACTACTTCTTGAAGTTATGTTTACAGATGACTGTGCACTTATGGCACACACGGAAAACCACCTGCAGACCATTATGAATACGTTCTCTTAGGCATCTAGGCTGTTTGGTCTGACAATAAAACTGGATAAAACAGAGGTACTACTTCAGCCAGCTCCTTACACAAACCCACCACAAACCACCATCAAGGGAAAACAGTTGAAGAACGTGGAGAGCTTTACATGCCTGCGAAGCACAATGTCTTCAAATAGGTCACTAAACAATGAAATTACAGCCAGGATCCGTCCCTGCTATACAGCTGTGAAACCTGGACCACATACTGCAGTCGTGTAAAGCTGTCGTCCTCACCTCCCTGCTCTACTGCTGTGAAACCTGGACCACAAACTGCAGTCATGTAAAGCTGTCGTCCTCACCTCCCTGCTCTACAGCTGTGAAACCTGGACCACATACTGCAGCCATATAAAGCTGTCGTCCTCACCTCCCTGCTCTACTGCTGTGAAACCTGGACCACATACTGCAGCCATGTAAAGCTGTCGTCCTCACCTCCCTGCTCTACTGCTGTGAAACCTGGACCACATAATGCAGCCATGTGAAGCTGTCGTCCTCACCTCCCTGCTCAACTGCTGTGAAAACTGGACCACATACTGCAGTCATGTAAAGCTGTCGTCCTCACTTCCCTACTCTACTGCTGTGAAACCTGGACCACAAACTGCAGCCAAGTAAAGCTGTTGTCCTCACCTCCCTGCTCTACTGCTGTGAAACCTGGACCACATACTGCAGCCATGTAAAGCTGTTAACCTTTATGTTCCACAGTGTTTTGTGTACACCCACAAAGTAAATCTGACCATACACATATGCTTTAAGCTTCTTTTGATATCTTTGAAAAGAAAGTCATCTAATGCAAATCTTGTATACATATAAGGTAAGAAAACAGAAATTTGTCTCTGACATTAATACACACATTCTAAACTATATGTCAAAATCTAATTATTAAATCAATTATCAATTGACATCGAACTATTCCACTAATATAGAATATAAAAGTAAGAATTTAAAGAAAATGATTACATTAGTATATTATAACAAGTCATTGTCATTCATAACAACCATTTAGTACCAGTCATTTTTAACTCAACAATAAGCTGACACTGCATGAAACCATGTAGAAAAACAATAAGCTGATCAAAAATTACAAATCATAAATATAACCAGCTACACTTATTTTGGGGTATTGTGTAAGCTTTTTGTATTATTTATCCCACTGAATATATTTGTCTTCTATTTCCAGGTGTATGTTCCTCCTATAGGAAATGGTACTAAGTCATCTAGAAACAGTCTTCTTCATGAGCAGAATGGGAACAATGAGTGTACATTCCTATTTGCAGTCTCTCTACAGCCAAATTTAGCATCCCTACTGTGTTCACCATCTTAATTCTATTGAACTAAGTATGGTTACACTTTAAGTATGATTATACTTTGACCTTATCAATAACTTCTTACATTCAAATGTAAGTCATCTTCCAAACTTTATATCATGTTGGTATTAACTATTTACTTAGAGGATCAATCTTTGGACACTGTTCTAAAGTTGTTGACAATCAAATATCTACAGAACTCATACTTTAGTTAACTGGAAGGGCAAACAGTGAGGAAACTGCAGTATCCAATTCCTTCCATGTAATCAATGGAGTGAGGCAGGGATATGTTCTTGTGCCTGTGTAGTTTAATATATACAGAGATTTTTCAGTTGGGTCATTGTCCCATGAAGCCACTTTGGCACTAGATGCTATATTTCTTAACAATTTTAGTTTGCAGATGATATGTCACTGAAAAGCCCTTCTATTCCAATTTAAGGAAATTATTAATATGTGAAAATTATGCATTTTATATATATATATATATATTACACAAAAATCATTAAGCATGGTTTATCAGTCAACTTCTTTCAAAGTACCATCTCTCTGTCTGTGCTTCTTTATGGCCCTACCCTTGCATTTGTCAACAGTTATACTTATTCTTGGTCAGATTTTAAAATCCAATCTATCAGGCAATGAAGATACAAGACATTACAGATTATGTAAATTTATTAACTGCTATTTGAATATCAAAATTACATTATTCAAGTCTTATTCCTGCACATTATACTTCAAACATTTGGGCAAAAAAATTCATTATAACAATTGTCTTCATTTACTATTAAGTCTTTCAAAATGGAACAGTACCTCAAACATGTCTGAAACTATAATGTATTTTGTTTTGAAAAATTAACGAGAAAGTATGTTTTCAACAATGATAAGAATGTCTAATAGTGAAAATCACATCTTGAAATGTGTGTGAAACTAAGATAATCATTTTAATTCTCAGATTATAGATGCAACAAATTACTCACTGTATGTCTTACTTATTTTTGTTCTTAACAATGACATATGCACACTGTAGTTGTAACTATGTCTCTATAGTTGTACATAAGACACCCATGATCTCTTATGTTTAAAATACATTTCTTTTTATTTTTCACTGACTTCAAAATATTACTCAATAGACACTTGGCAAAATATCGAGACCCATTGTTGGAGATTGACATCTTTCATATGGAACAGATGACAGAAATGAGGCAATATTGTGCCAAATGTTTGTACGCAAGATCACTTCATTATTATACACTGATGAAACCCATTCTCAAGCTCCTCTGGGTTCTTGATTATATAAGCACAAATGCAGTTACCCGAGTCTTTTCTGTCAAGCCTGCAAAATCCTAGAAAACAAAACAAACAGCAGAAAATTCTTGTACAACAAATTGGTATGCATCCTATGACCTGATTTCTGAATACATATGACAAAATGAAATATCCATTGTGCATATTCAATTCGTGAAAACTATTGATAAACTGATACTGGCATTCGAATGGTTCTTGAATGAATCAATAGTTTATTTATACACAGTGACAGTGTTTTGCCCCATGAAAGAATTAAACACTGGTGTAGTATTTCATGTTTATTTTGATGAAATTCAAAATGGCACATCCAAATTTTTCACATAAATGGCCATATGCTCCAACTGAAATTTTCTTCTGGTTTTCTTAAATTTTGCATTTTCTGCTGAAGTGCAGAGTAAATCATGAAAAACCAGAAATAGAAAACTGGACACAAAGTTTCTGCATCTAGGGGTTTAAACTTAAGTTACAAGATTATATAAAACCCAAACAAGCATTGAGGTTTTTTTTGAAATATAAATTTATTGAAATAAAATACAAAATCATGCAAGTTGAAAGAATTAAACAATAATTTACAGTGTATGAATTCCTAGAATGTAATCATAATAATCCTAATTGTACTATCAAATTTCTTACTAATCCGAAAACTGTTCCAAGGTATTCTGAACGAAACTTCTAAAGTGCTTATTTGTTACCATGATAACACCATTGAAATTAATAATTATTAATCCAAATGTTTTTACTTCAACGAAATCTCGTGAATGTAGGATATCACTAAAGTCTTGGAAAGTGTCACATAATCTGATTGAATTAAATATTCAGATACTTGAATATAATCACATAATCCCAAAGTACTGACTATTTAAATCAATGATTATCCACTCAGTTATATCCAACAAAAACGTAATTATAAATCACTATTTTCATCTCAACGACTCTTACAAGCTCTAGCATAACTGTACAAGAATAAAATAAATGGTGCATACAGTCATTATATAGAGTCCATTTGCATTTCAAATAAACAATCTCTGATTCACAATAATTTCTAGAATAACTTGGATCATATTATTCTTTTCACAATAACTTGGTCAGCAACATATACAAACAATCCTCTTTTGACCTTCAAATCTCACTGAACCAATCCAGTGCTAGAACACATTTTAGCTCTCCATAGGGCCAATGCACTATAAATTACATGCTTTGTTTACGTGACCCCCATTCATACTTGCATGTCATTCTTGACCTTCTTAATTTTTTATTTCACCTTAGCCATTGACCTTGCCATGAATGAAGCTCTTATGATGAAGTATACATGTAATTTTACTACATTATTAACCACTGAATTAAAGGATTTAAAATATATTTTCAGTCTCAAATGATTTAAATAAGAATTACAAATTCAAAAGATGATGCATAATTCTGTAATGAATGGCAGATGATGTGTGCTACCACCAGAATCACTTCATAAGTGGTGCTGAAACTACACTCATTTTCAAGTTACTGTAGAATGGATCTACAAGGGGATTATTCTATAAAATGAATCAAATCTCGTTATATTGTTTAGATACAGATTTGATTTTCAATAGTCATGTTTTTAAATATCATTAAAAAAGATCAAGCCTGTACATCCTTTTAATATAGAAAAAAAGAAGCAAATAAAAATTATGTTTGGTATATTTATTTCAGATATGCTTTTATGACATTGTGACATTGGATCAGTATTGAATATTTAAACCATTGTGCAAAATAGGGGCTGTTAATATAGCTTGGTGTCTGCTTTCTCATTTCATCTTGATTACAAAATTTAATCTGACAAAGTTGTACATACTACCTGAACTCTTTACATTTCACAGTATACGTGTAAGCCTTCATTCTCAATTTTCTGGATTGCATTTTGTGCATCTTTTAAATGTGACAATAATTTTAGGGGATGAACAAATTTCTTTTGGGCTGAATCAGGACTCTCATGGTTTTGTGACAGAAGTGGAGGACATTGATTCAGGTTCACTCATGTCATCTTCAAAATTGTGCACATGGATTTGAGCTAACACTTCAGCTCGTGTGTGCAAGGCAATATGGCACATTGGTGCCTCTTACTTTCTTCTAGTTTCTCACTGGAACTGTTTCATCTTGCATGCAAAAAGCTTGTTTGACTAGGTTTCATACACAGCAGGTCAATATATATATATAGGGATAGTGTCTTTAAGTTAGAGTATTCATTCAGTTCTCAAACAATCAATAAGATGGAAGCATCAGCACAGATCGACCTGCTGGTCAGAGATTTGCTAAAAGTCATAAGAAAGTATACTTCAGAGAAGACAATGGAGTAATCCTCCTCTCAAGAAAATAAGTCAAGATACTGGCTATATCTGTCAAAAGAAAGGACATTGGGCTACAGAATATCAACAACATCAAAGCAAGACTGGAGAAAAGGCAAAGGTCAAGGGGAAAAGAAAAAGGTGGTACTACCCCATCTGATGATATGGCAGACCTGCGAGGTGAAGCTTGTGGAAATGACACCACCACAGCACCAACCACCATGACAGAGGGTTGCTGTCCCTCAAATTGAAAACTGCTACCTGGAGTTGGATCAACAGCGCCCAGAGTGGGAGCCCTAGTGGTCAAAACCACAGCCTCCACAACATCCATAGGCACATAGAGTGGTGAGGGAAAGAGTTTTCAGAATCCTTCAAATGGAAGATTGTGGTTCTGAAGCCACACAGGCTCCCCTCAACATTCCCTATCATGATTGATCAGCATGGTATAGATAAATGGAGGCAACATTGTGTGTGTGGATCAAGGCCTGGAAGGTGCAGGCATTAACCAAATGAACTGTAGGGAAAAGGCCATTTTCAGAGCCAAGCACACTCATTTGCTAAAAAACTGATTGTATTTGTATGTTTATGAGCTGGTATGTGTGTATCTGTCTTTTTTCCCCAGCAAAAACTTCTTTCTCTATAACATGTTTATATGAGGGTTTAGTGGTTTGTCTATAAACACTAACTACCCTTTGTTGTGTGATAATGTGTGTTTGGTAGTTTGGTGTATGTATGGTTTGTCTTTATCTTTTTAAAAAATATCCTTTCTCCAATATTTGTTAGTACTGGGTATAGGGTATAATGTGTTTCTAATCGTGTTTTCTTTTAGGTCTGTGCAATACCATCTAATTTGGATGTTAAGGTTTAGTAGGAAATATGTAGTTTGTGTGAGGGATGTATGTTTTCCCTTATGTCCATGCTTCAGGCACGTAATGTGCTGTGTTTGCCATTTTGGGTTACCCTCAATGATTAGTGAACACCTACCAAAATGAATTCAGTGAATGATTTGAAAGACAATATGGATTGCATAATAGATGTTGATTATGTTCTAGAAAAGATAGTGACCTATTGGAGGTACCAAGCCAGTCTAGACTCTTCATGACAAGCAAGATGCAGCCTTTAAAAACAGCTGGGGAACTTGTCAGAGATAATGGGGGAGGAAGAGATGAAGCTGAAAGGACTGATTGCTTCTGGACACTGTAGAGTGGGTAAAATATTGGATACAGTGGTTTTGATGGAAGAGACTGAGTATTTTTTAAAAGAGATAGAGACCTGCATAGATTGGTGTCACCCACTGATAAGAAGTGTGAGATAGGGAACAGCTGTTTCAAGATAGCAGAAAGTCTTGTGAGGAAAGTGATGGAAGAAGAAGTGGTAAAGATAAAGGCTACCTGGGCAAAGGGAAGAAAACAAAAGGAAAATAAGAAGAAAAAGAAAGACTCGGACAGGTTGAATAAAATCTGGATGAAGGTGCATGAAAAGTTTAGAGCTATGGCCTGAAGAAGAGAAAAAGAAGTTACTAGATAAACTGAGGAGGTGGTGAAAGAACTGAAGGAAATAGAAGAAACCTAATGGCCTTTTTCAGGGCCACTCATTTGCCTCAAAAAGATATACTCTTGGACTACTGCCTAGCAACAATTTTTTGTCTTTGTGTTGTATATGTATTTGTTTTTTTTATGCTGACCCCAAAATCCCTTTTGACCTTATAAATACTTTTGACTGTATAAACCATTTTGACCCTATAAGCATTTCACATAGTTTCACATACTTAACCGAGAATAGTGCATATTGATGTTCATTGAGGTCAGCCATTTGTAACACTGTTGCCCTTTTCCTCAGTGACAACAGTGCCATGACATCACCCATGTTAATTTCTTGTATGACCCCCAAGTGCCTTTCCCATGTTAATCTCATGAACTGATTTAACACAGGATTTTCAGTATGACTCCCAAGTGCTTCTTGTACTTTTACCTAGTGGAAATCCAATCGACCCCCAAGTGGTGCATATGGCTACTTTTATTTTTCAAACAGTCAGTATTCCAAAATAATTTTTTTAGTTATAATTTTTCATATTCTAAAAAGAATAATAATTTTTTTTAATGAAAAAAATACATGAAATATGATGTCCTTTGGTGAAAGCACAATATCAATATGACCAGCCAACTAGAAGTACAGGTAGTGATAATAAGTTTTACTAGATGGACATTGTGCCAACCATATCAACAGAAGTCTTTCATTGAAAATATCATGCTAATATGACCACTACACTGGGGAAGAAGTGATAAGATTTTCAAGATGACCTCTGTGGTAGTCACATTGAATGTCTGAGCATCACTATTTTCATTTGGGACCAACCAGACATCATAAGAAGTCTTGCAGTAAAAACCCTATGTTCATCTGACCATGCTTTCAGGAGAAGTTCTCAAGTTGGCATAATTTTGAAACTTATTTTAAAACTTATTCAATGGTGTTTATCTTTTCTACTAAATCTATGGCAGACAATAATACAAGTGTCAGAATTATCTTGAGTAAAATCTCAGTTAAGGAGAAACTGTGGTACATTTTTTGCAATTAGAAGCACATCTTTTAGTCTGGTAGCATATGTGTCATACTTTGATTCCAGCAGTCCTATCCTTTGCAGCTATTAGGTTTCATTGGTGCAACCTTGAAAATGAGAGTCTAATGACAATCAACACACTCATTTACATTAAATCGATGTGAACTGGAAGTACATCTTTGTGCACTATCAATGGATATAAGTATGCCTATAAATTTCAGGCCTATTATAATATTCCACACACACTTTTCATTAAGCAAGTCACAGTCAAAATATAATAGAATCATCTTTTAAAAAGAAATATAAATTACTAACTGAAACATAAACATATTAGTCCTCATCAAACAGTGAACATATTTTATGACAGACACTAGAGTAACCATGACATTCACCACAGCAACATGTATTAAATTGAAAGCAATATTTTTTAGAGGTAATTACAACTTGGCATCTGATTGATATTCAAGCCACATTATGATAACCAGAATGTGCCAATGAAATTCTGAGACTTCATAAACTTGACAATGACTAGATATTTATGAGGAATAAGGTCAACATTTCTGAATTTCTGTTTCACAACAAAGATATCAAACACTTTATAAATCACAACCTTAGCAATAAATTAACTTCAATAATTTTCATTAATGCTGAATCAGAAAGAATTATATTTCAGTGCTGGAATCAGCCATATGTCTGGCACTTCCTTCATCTAATTCTAGTCGATTGTAGCGGTCCCTCAGTAAGAACAACACCGGCAAGCAGAATATAATGGACCCTAGACAGCACCAATTTTCCCACATGGTACCTGAAAAAAACCCCAGAAGTTTACACAATATATACGTAACAACTAGATAGATGAACTGTTAAACAGAATTAAGAGTGACTGAATGACATTAATTAATGAGAACGACTAAATTACATTAATGAGAACTACTGAATGATATTAATCAATGAGTACATACAATTTCCATACTATAATTAATTCCTGTTACTTAGGGTTTGTCTCAAGAAGAATTAATAAGACAGTATGGCTGACTGTATAATGGAATTATTATTTCAAATACAAAAAAATTACCTGTAGTTGCCATTATGACTAACATCTGAAGAATTTAAAAAGAATAATTTTGTAATTTAACTTTGTGAAACCCCTCTGAAAAACTCATGTGTATCAATTATCAAGTCACCTCTTGGCATGGTACAGGATGCCACTATGCCTCTAGATCAAAAGATAAAGTGTTTGTATTATGCAGTCAAATAGATCACTTTATATACATTTCATACACAATCAAACACACACATTTCATACACAATCAAACAATGTTATATATTAATGAAATAAATTCACACAAAAGACATAGTAAAGTTCCACTTTGTTCTTCCCAACCAACAAGTTAATTATAAGTTGCCTATGTATAATGCCACAATGACCATTACACCAGCTGGTTTACATCATGAAATTCATGCACGATAAACAACATACAGGAAAATATCCAATTCGATTAGTTATCATCACTCCCAATCAGTTAGGGTTCCCGTTCCGATTTTGTTTGTTGACTCGGATGTATAATTGTGGCAACATAATTTTTATTTGGGAAAGGAAGAAAATCATAAATTATCTCATTTGCAACTTTTTGTGAGAGAAATGCAACTGTAGCTAATGAAAATATTTTATACTTTTGTCAGAGGAGAGCTAAAAGGGGATGTTGGTTGGTTGGTTTTTATCCACATTTCAACACAATGTTGGCTATATAACACTATATAATACAATTTTTGTTCCTTGGTAGTAAGTGTTATTTCTTAATTGCTTATGTCTAAAAAGTATTGAAAATGGCTATTATTCCCCACAAACTTTGCTTTTGTGACCAGGACAGTGATATTCTGAAATTTACCTATTTCCAATGAGAAAACAGGCGAATTTGTGTCTTTTCATAATACATAAAGTCAGAAAAAACAACATATGAATCAAAATTAATATGCATTTATACTAAGTAATACAAAAATGACCACAAAAGATTTAGTAGTTTTTCGAGATTTACGATTATACTGTAAATCACTTTCACGAATCAGTCTGCAAATGTAGTCTCCCATCATGTTCTCATTATACTGTCCTTGGTAGCGGAGTTCAAAGTCCAGTATATCCTGGTGCAAGCGCTCGCCTTGCACCTCAGAGTAATTTATCAAAATGAGCATCAAGGATATGGACTTTCAGGGACATCCTGCAGCCCATTGTGCAATAGTTCTTCACCAGAGTCACAACCAACTCCACATAGTTTTTGGCCTTATGATTGCCCAGGAAGCCCCGAACCACTGCAACAAAGCTGTTCCAAGCCGCTTTCTCCTTACTAGTGAGCTTCTTGGGGAATTCACTGCACTCCAGGATCTTCTTTATCTGTGGTCTGATGAAGACACCGGCTTTGACCTTTGTCTCAGACAGCTTTGGGAAGAAGTCTTGAAGGTACTTGAAGGCTGCCGACTCCTTATCTAGAGCTCTGACAAATTGTTTCATAAGGCCCAATTTGATGTGCAGTGGTGGCATCAGCACCTTCTGGGGGTCTGCCAGTGACTCCCACTTGACATTGTTCCTCCCCACAGAGAACTTGGTCCACTGTGGCCAGTCCCACCTGTGGTAGTGCACCTTGGTGTCCCTGCTGTCCCAAAGGCAAAGACAGCAGGGAAACTTGGTAAAACCGCCTTGGAGACCCATCAGGAATGCCACCATTTTGAAGTCTCCAGTGACCTCCCAGCCATACTCATCATACTTCAAGGCATCCAGCAAGGTCTTGATGCTGTTGTAATCCTCATTGAGGTGCACCAAGTGAACCAGGGGAAGAAACGGGTACTTGTTCCCATTATGGAGCAGCACGGCTTTGAGGCTCCTGGATGAGCTGTCAATGAAGAGGCACCACTCATTCTGGTTACAGGCGATTCTGATTGCCTCAAACAGACTGGTCACATTGTGGCAGAAGCAGAGCCCATCTTGATGGGTGAAGAAGCTGGAAAAAGTTTGGTGATGCTTCCTCTGATCTGCGACTTGCACACTTTCATCCAACAAATTCCACTGCTTGAGCCTAGACGTCAAAAGCTCGGTATTGGACTTGGTGCGACCAAGGTCTTTTTGGTTGGGGTAATATGGGCTTCTCTCCTCAGCTCCACCTCTGACATTGTCATCTGGATCTACAATGTCTTCCACACTCTCTGACTTGCTGCTCTCTTCTAAAGATGGCTGCTCTCTCTGGAGGAGTGGGTATGGGGAGCTCAGGGATGTGTGGCACGGGGGCGATGGATGAAGGAAGGTCTGAATATGTGATAGCAGGTGAATTCTTGCCAGTCCAACATTTAGAAGGGTCCACCATGCAGAAGTAGCAGTTGCTTGAGTGGTCAATGGATTCCCACCAAATTCTTGGGATAGCAAACTTCATGGCTCTCTTTTCCCCTCTGTACCATCCTACAAAAATACATTTATTTCACCCATGACTAGTGTGTAAGAGATTCTCGCAACATTTTTCATACACATTTTTTCAATAACATTGAAAATTGTAAAATTAAAACTTTTACAATTTTAAAAATGTTAACAAATATTATAACATAAAGTTCCGAGCAACAAATGTCCATCTTACCTTCCAGAGTTTTTTTGCAGTGCTCACAGGTGAAATGAAGTGCCCAGGGTTTGTCTTGATCCCTGACAGGCATGCCAAAATGTGCCTTGTAGGCCTCACACATCTTAGCAGATGCTTCCAAGGAGCACTTTTTTGCTCCTGTCTTGATAAATTGGCCACAAGCATAGCAAAATGCGTCTGCCTGATGCTTGCAGCCTCTTGATGCCATCTCAAAAAAAATGCAGATATGAATCCAATTAGTCAGCTGGAACTAAACTGAACTGGTGGGCTTAGGGCCCCTGTATTATACTACTATTTCTATTACTGGAAAGTTCTAGAAAGTTCTAGAAGTTACTCCATGTTTACTCAGCACTGAATCTATCTGGAGTATTCTGGAAAATAGGTAAATTTCAAAACATCACTCTCCTGGTCACAAAAGCAAAGTTTGTGGGGAATAATGGCCATTTTCTATACTTTTGAGGCATAATCAATTAGGAAATAACACTTACTACCCAGGAACAAAAGAAAAGAAAAATTTGTTACACAGTGTAATTCTGAGTAAATCAGTGTTAAGTGCTCCTTTCCCAAAATCAAAATGAGTCAGCTGAACCAGGCTGGCCTGGATGTGTATCAAACACACAACCCTTGTATTGCAAGTCCAATACATTAATAATGCATCTACAGTGGTCCCCCTCTTATATGGCCCCTCTCACCAGCAGCCACCTCCTCCACATGGCCAGTTTGTATACAAAAGTACCACTCATGGGTGGTGACCCCTTTGATGCATAATACAGTCAGCCCTTTAGTCCAGAAAAATCAAATTTACCCCGAAACATGCCACCACACTGTATTTTAAATTGTGTTCAAAACCAATATTTAAATCATATAATAAGGTAAGTAATCCAATTATATTTTTCTAATGTCAGTTTCCAGAAGTCAGGCTTTACTTACAGAGATAATTGCTGTCTAACCATCTAAAAATGCCAACATGTACAGGAAATGGGCTCAACATTGTTGTGATAGGATACTGAGCCTCACACAACTGTTGAGTTCGTCTCTTTGATGATTCCAACCAGATATAACTGTTAAGATTATAGCTTGTCATCAAGGGCTAAATATAGCATTTTGTGGCTTCACACACAAAGACAAATGAACCGTGAACAAAACCAGGGTACCAGGCAAAGACTGAAAGATCATGTGACAATACATAAATTGCTTCCTTCATGAACAAAGCATTTGTCTACTCTATACAGGTTTCATCTCCATGACTAAACAGCTGTACAATTTGCAACAAAGGAATAAATCACTGCAATTGTTAAACATGTCATCACATAAATGGAATTCTTACTTTAGAAGAAAAGTAAGAGTTATTTTGCTCAGTGACAGTGGGGAGAAAACATGAGTTCTTGCTAAAAAATTTAATGTTGGAAATATCTGAATAAAAAACATTGTAACAGATTAGGAGAATATTCTGCATCAGTGTGGAGTAAAGGAAAAGAGACGTGCCAAGAACATCCCAGTTAAGAATAGTAACTATTAATGTACATTCACTTGAAATAAAATCTATTCTTAAGACAAGAAGACTCTTGTGAGAATTAATGTGACTTTTAAATGAAGATATTAAATGTTTTGAAATTACATCTAGCTTTCTTACTTCACACACAAACATATACTTCTCAGAAATATAATACCCCTCTGGAATGGCCACCCTTCTTATAAAACCACTTTCCCAGTGCAGAGTGGATGGCCATATAGAAAGGTACAACTGTACTGCAGTTCTCTGAGTTAAAGGTAGGGCTACACACATAGATGGAGTATGAAAAGGATTTTCAGGTTTAAAGTTTTGGCTCTGTATTCTCCAAAGCATCCAAAACCAAGGACTGTCTCTCATTAGGATAACAATTTATATAAAATTTAAATTTCACCCTAAACAATGACCCCAATATAAATTAATACAAATTTTCAAATGAAATGAAAACTGGATAAAGTAGAGGAATGGATAGCAATTTATTAACATAAATATACCCCTAACTCTCCTGCATCCATCTCCTATAACATGATGGAGATTAGGCTGTAGTAAAAAAAGTGTACAACTCTTTTGAAAATAATGTGAGTACAATGACTGGCCAACATGTATATCTTTTGATGATGAAATGTACAAAGTTTCACAGCAATGCACTGAGAGCAGTCTCATTCACAACATTCTGTCAAACTGAGCTGTAAGCCAGAAAAGGCAGTAACTCTTGCAAAATTCTCAGTAGCAAAAAGATTTATCAATATGCACATTTTTATATAATGACCAAAATATGTACAAAGTTTCACAACAATCAATAAAAAGCTACAAACAAGTTGCATTCACAAAAATCAGCTGCATGACAAAACCTTCAATAGTATTCAACAGTATTGATCACTGCATCTATTTACCAATGCAATGTATTACCTGAATCAGTAGGAACATCAAAATCTCCTACATTACTGATCACTGCATGTACTTACAAGTGTATGGCATTGCCTGAATTAGTAGGAACACCAAAATCTCCTACATTACTGATTGCTGCATGGACTTACAAGTGTATTGTATTACCCAAATCAGTAGGAACACCAAACCTCCTACATTACTGATCACTACATCTATTACCAATGTAATGTATCACCTGAATTAGTAGGAACTCCAAAGCTTCAACATTACTGATCACTGCATGTACTTAATAAATGTTAATGTATTACCTGAATTTAGCAGGAATACCAAACTTTCAACAGTATTGATCACTGCATCTATTACCAGTGTAATGTATTACCTGAATTAGCAGGAACACCAAACCACCTAATTACTGATCACTGCATGTACTTACCAATATTAGGTATCATCTGAATCAGTAGGAACACCAAACCTCCTATATTATTCATCAGTGTAAGGGCAAAGTTTGTTATCCCCTCAGCTACTGGGTAGGTGGCTTCACAACACATCTCAAAAAATAGTGGTGTTGAGGCCGGCAAAAGTAATGCAACTAAAATAATAGTTGCATACAGTACCCCTGAAAATACAATACAAATGAACTGTTATTAGTGCTATGCTGTAATCTAAGAAACAAAATAATCACCTCAATGCTGTGTTCAACCTTGTCATTACCAGGTTTTCTATGAACAGGAATTCAGATGATAATGATCTTTATCATTATTATTATTTTTATTGTTATTGTCAACAATCTTGTATGCTCAATGCCTTTTTATTGTCAGTGGGATCAGAGTTTTATTTATTTCATACCCACATATACAGCTGTTCCCTTATTACAACACATCAGATGGGGTCCATAATGGCTGACTGCATTATGCACCAAACCGCCATATAATGCAAAAGCTCATGAATGCACACGTGCATGTGTTGATGTGGAGTGGGAGCTTGGGAAGGGTATTAGTACAGAAAATGTAGAACTTGAACAAACTTTTATGTACATAAAATATATGTACTTTCGACTTCAATGTAATCTAGTTGCCAAGCTGATAAATCATTCATGGAAATAAAATATTGTTCATAAAATTTATGTTAAAAATATATACATCTGTATTTGACAGTTCCATAGGTGCCAGAATTTTATAAATACTTTAGTCTCCATTCAATCCTAAAAAGTGTTTTCACACATGTTAGTGAAAGTCCTATGTGGTCAATATTTGCTCTGAAAATATAGATGGAGATGTCATTGATTTTGTATTTAAGTTCATTGGTTTCTGGCATCAGTGTACATGTTCATTACTATGTACATCCATCAATATCCTAGATTAACCTCAACAATTTGGGCTTCTTTTTTTTTCCTTTTTAATAGGGTCAATGTACTGACTACATTATAATGCAGGAGTGAACCATACAAAAAATGTATGATATAGCAATTGCTTTGGCATCAAGTGCATGTCCATCCATCCATAAATCCATTCACAGCCTAGACTATCCTTGACGAGTTTTTTTAAAAACAATTTAGTGTTGATTAAATCAAATCATAATGATAGACACTATAATGAAGGAGAGAACTTTCACACTTTTGATGTACATAAAATATATCACATAGGGATATGTGCATAACTAAGTCCATCTGTATGTCCTTCCACACCCTAGATTAACCTCAATTATAATTGGGTTTAGGGAATTATATTAACAATCAGTTGATCTAAAATTCTGTCTGATAAAAAATAATTACCCTATTGCAAAGAATGCTAGAATACAATATACAAACAAATGTGATTCTTGATATAAAAAGGTCAGACTTCAATTTCAAATGTTTATTTTTGAAAAACAAATATGAAGGGCAAGCAAAACATTCAATTTGTATTTCATAAGTAATAATTACTTGCTTTTATAATGAAATATAAACTTTTTAATATAATCAAAATAGAGTACATACTATCCATTATTTTTATACAAGTCTTTATAATACACTAACCTGATGGCGATGGAATTGTTCCATACAAAGCCAGAGTAAAGACAGCAAAAGAAATCCCCCCTGACACATATAAGATGATCATGAATTTCTTCATATGATGGGAGAAAATATCTGCAAGCCTACAAAACAAATAACTTCAGCCATAAAAGTGCCACCATTCTTCTTGAGCAGAAGTAACAACATTATCTGTAAGATGGCCATCATGATAGCCAGCATCATTCTTTTAAGACTAAACACACATCATAAGAAGTCTTTCTGTTAAAAACCAGGTCACTATGAGAGTCTACCACAAAGATGTAGCAATGAAAAGATTTTCAAGATAGCTACACTTGCAATAACATTGGATGTCTGAGCTGCACCATTTTCATTTCCAAACATATTTACATCATAACAAGTAATTCAGCAAAAACACCAGGTTGATTTGTTTATTAGTACAGGAGAAATAACAAGATTTTCAAAATGTCTGCCATGACAGCCATGCTGGATGTCAGATTGGCACCATTTCATTTAGGACCATCTACAATGAAAACTCCATGTTAACATGACCATATGCTCAGAAAGTGTTGTGATACCAAGATTATGAAGAGAACAGCCAGATCATCCCGTTTTTCACTTAGAACTATCTATAAGTCATAAAAAGTCGTTTAGTGAAAATTCAGGAGAAGTCATAACAAGATTTTCGAAATGACCTGAGTCCTTTTGAATTTTATGGGACACCAATATCATTTAGGACCAACTAAATCTCTGGGTAAAACTGTATGCCAAGTTTCATGACTTCCTCCAAGTAGTTCAGGTGGAGCTGCAAAAACAAACAACTCTTAACAGGAGAGAAACAGGCAGAGAGATGATGGATATAGGCTCATTACATAAAATTCCTTATCAAGGGCATAAGAATCCTAAACAAGTGCTCCAAATGAAATTTATGAACCAATTTTCTATTATATGTAAGCCTCTGCCAGTAACGATCCAGATTATTAAATGATTTTAGTAAAATTTAATCGGATGACCATATATATATATATATATACATCATTTTATTATTCACATCTCTAAAATCACTACACTAAAACCTGTCTTGAAAGAACACTCCTTCTGCCCAAAAATAATGGTCCCTCAAGACAGGTGGTCTCTCATGACAGGTCATAACACAATAATCAATAAATCTGTGCAGGGAGAACCTGGTCTCTCAAGACAGATCGTTTTTCATAGCAGTGGTCTCTAAAGACAGGTTTTACTGTAGTTTTATTTAATAAACTGCAAAATAATGAAGTAGCATGACTTCAAGGAATAAATTTCAGATGCCTCAGACATCTTACATGTTGTACCTAAAGTTATAACATCACATACTATGTTACTTGATATTAAACACATCACGTCTTGAAAATTTTTTATGAACTGATATTATATCGAAAATGTCATGTAACAGATAAGTTTATATGTAAATATTTTGCTACATAAAACTGATAAAATTGCCCCAAACATTTATCATGGAATTTTGAAATGCCATGTTAGATTACAACTCAAAACAATCTAACAATTACTTAAAAGCATTTTTCATTGATGAAAGAACCTGAAGATAGTTTTAGATTAAGAATAGCTGATTCATTTCTGACCAAATATCAAAATTAAGTTTTAAAAAAGAATAAATGATAGATATTTTTTTACCTGGCCACAAGCATCCCAGAAAAACATCCAGCAATTGTACTGTAAAATCCCAACCATCCTGCCTCTTTCTGCAATAAAGACACACACATACACCTCTCCATTGATAACTCAAGCACAATGTGATCAAAAACATTGACTGTACTATATGCAAGAACACTAATTACTGAGGGACCTATGAAAAATGAAAAATGGGGTTCATGCTCCCAGCTACACATCAAGAAAACTGTGGATGGGGAAGAGGGTAGTGGCATTGTTTAATGGTTGAATACTCATTTTAGATTGCACTGGGAATAATTGTCAATAAACAGCTTTTTCTAATGAAACTGTTACCCTTTCAGTATAAATTACCTTCATTTTCAAGAAAATCAATCTTGGAAAGATCATGAAAAACAACTCCAAGAGGTTTCAGCACATCAAGTACATGTGCACCTCACTGTGTACCTGCAAAACATTGTGTATTATGTCACTGCATTTTGTAAAACAAGATAAGATTTATTTTGTTCAAAAAGGAGAGACATTTATTTTGTTAAACAAGCGTCAACATTTTTTAAATTATTTTAGCAGTTAAATATTGATGCAGTGATTTCAGTACAAGTAATAGTGAAGACACTTGTTTTTCCATAATGATCCATATATATCCAATAAAGCTTTGAATTCACTGGGTATTCCTTTAGTATGGTTGCCTTGACATCTGATCACATTTGTGAAAAACTGGGATACTTTATGGTGTTTAATTGTTACTTACAGAATAATATTTTGTTTGAGTTGACAGTTGAAAATGAGTTGATCTGACACACTACCATGACTACTAGCTCATATACTGGTAGGAATTGCATGCCTTTTATCTTTTGTTTTGTTCCATCACCTTTATTTGATTTGATAAAAAAAGACATAATTAATATGATAATAAAAAGCAAGTTTTTTTAACTGAATGTAGCAATACAACAAATATGTTTGCAAACTGGCTACCAAAAAACATTCCGCAGTTAAACAGGTTCTCACTTGAGTGCCCACCATCATAGCTGCGATTTTAGACTGACATTTTTCACATCTGAATACAAGAGGGCATATCATATTATATGATTCTTACGCTGAATCTAATTTAAAATATACAACTAAAACACAAATTTGACTTTACAAAACTTATTTCACCGCTATTCATTTTTTAAATGTTGCAACTGGTATTAGTGACATTTTCACAGAGCACTCAGTTTTTTTGTAATGAAAACTTAAGAAAATATAGAACTTCTAATTATAAGTTAAGAATTTCATGACATTCAAATTCCTAGGCACTAATTGCAAATTTCAACAGTAAAATGAGCAATATACACCCCTCCCTCGATAACTTGCACACACTGGATCCAAAACCACAGACTGCACTATAAGTGAGGGCATGAGTTACCAAGGGACTTCCAAAAAACCCATAGACATCCATAAAAATGCTGGGTTGGGGGGGGGACTGGGATGTTTAATGGCTGAATCCTTTTGTTTTATTATCGCATCGAGAAAAATTGTCAGTAAAGTGCTTTTTCTGATGAAGTTTTGTTATTCTCTATAAATTTCATTTATTTTCAAAATGTCCAACATCAGAAAGATCGATAACATGACTACAACTGGTTTAAACAACCAAACACAATTCATGAAAACATTTATGTATTACATCATGGCTTTTTGTTTTGTTGATTAGTCTGGTTCTTGGAGTGATGCACAGTAGTATTTTGCGAAAGTAGGAGTCAATGAAGCAGGGAACCAGACTAACCATTGATACACTACCAAACAAGATTCCTTTTTATTAAAAACACGCCAACATTTATTTCGTAAGACAATCGTCTAAGTCGAAACTAAATTTTTGTATTTTTTCAGTTAGTAAAATATTGATGCTGTGATTTCATTGCAAGTAATAGTGAAACTTCTTATCATCCTTGAGGATATCTCTATGTGTGAATTCAGGAATTCTCTGAAAGTTGTTTTTCCCACATTGGTCTGTATCTGTGAAATGAAGCTCTTTATTTTACGAAGTACTCATTTTGCTTGGTTGCCTTGCTATCTTTAATCACAATTATGACTGAGTAGGTTAATTTAAGGTAGTTTAATTTGATTATGTACACAATAAAATTTATCACAGTGTTCGATTGATCAAATGAAATGAGTTACCCGACATATGACCGGGGCCGCTGGTTCTTAAGCATGTAGGATTTGTATGCCTCTTAACATTTTTTTATTCCACCTCCTTTATTTGATTCAAAAGACATAATTACCATGATAATATAAAAGGAGGCCTGCTTTTTTTTAGTGCAACAATACAAATGCTTCTGCTAGTATGATATCAAAACACCGTGGGCACTTAATTAGGTTCTTAATGAAATGTTCGTGGACATAGCTGTTATAGTAGATTGACACAGTTTACATTTAATTACAAGACGACACATTGCATTTATGATGATTACACTTTAAAGGAACTAAAAGATAGAAGTAGAACACAAATTTCAATTGATAATTTTTTTTAAAATTGGTATTTATTTGTTAAAGTACTGTCTCCACTAGGCGTAAGTGATATTTTCATTGATTGAAATGTCCTTGAATATTGTTAATCGCTGTGTATTAAGAATGTTGTCTGAAAAGAAAATGTAACAAATTATACAACTTCTTTTTAAAAGTTGATATTTCATAATGTTGAGTAAAATTTCCAGGTCCTATCTACCATTTTCAATGATAAAACAAGCGATATATCAAAGTTTCCATTACCAATTTTTATTGCGATTTTCTTAAAGTTCAAAAATAGTGATCAAATTTTGGTATTTCTGGTTTAAAAAATGGGATCCAAGCCTGATCCCACATTGTAAGCAGGTTCATGAATTATCAAAGCACGAGTTACCGAGGGAATGGTGTATCAGGGTTTGTTTACCAACTTTGATCACAATTTTCTTCATGTACAACAAATAAGGCTCAATTCTGTTGGCATTTTCCACTCCTGGTCCCACAAGTTATTCAAGCACGAGTTATCAAGTGTGTGTATGTGCGTGTGTGTGATTTAGATTTTTAACGTAGCTTTAACAATTTTTCGGTCATATCGCTATGATGTCTGCAGTGTGACAGTTTTATAGTGATGTCTAGCACTGGGGCATCATGCCTCAGACATGAGGAATGATGTCCCACCCAGTCACATTATCCTGACACTAGACCAACCAGTCCTAAAACTAACCTCTTAATGCTGAGCGCCAAGCTAGGCAGCAGCTAGTACCATTTTTTAAAGTCTTTGGTATGACTCGGCCAGGGTTCGAACCCGCGACCTCCCACATCCGAGGCGGATGCTCTAACTGCTAGACCACCAGAGTGGTTGAGTTATCAAGGGAGTGGTGTACAATGATGCATACATATACACAAACAGACTAACTGACAGACATCATGTATGTGACATTGCTAAAATAGATGATTTCTGAAATACAAAGAGTTACATCCCTACCTGACTTTAATTAGTTTTGTCAACAAATTGGCATCATACTTAGACTGCTGTTTATTACAAGTCAACAGGAATTGTGTTACAGGCTAGATTCAAGTCAACAGTAATTGTGTTACAGGCTAGATTCAAGTCAACAGTAATTGTGTTACAGGCTAGATTCAAGTCAACAGTAATTGTGTTACAGGCTAGATTCAAGTCAACAGTAATTGTGTTATAGGCTATATTCAAGACTTGCATTCAGGTAGGAAGTAAGTCATTCATGATTTTCTGTGCAAGAAAGAGGCATATGACTCCTAATTAATAATACATTGTTTTTCTTCCAATTATACTGAACACTGTTTGTAGTGTATTTGTAAAACTGGCAACTGTTCAGTACGCTGCATCATGTGCATTTCACTCTTTTCATCAATGACCAAAGATGTGAAAAAGTCAGGCCTACATTAAATTAAATTCTGCTTGCTCCATACATTTTAGGAAGGCATATTTTTCAACAAAATATTGTTAAGTCTATAACACCCTCACCAACTTTTGACTTTTACAGATTTACTCCAACTGTAAAGCAGCTGATAAATACAAAATTATTTATGACCTTAGGCCCCACTCAAAAAAATATGTGTTTCCAATTGGCCTACTGTCCCTGTTTTTCAATTCCAACCCAAGCATTTCTTCCCCCCAAGTGTAAAAAAAAAATAATTTCAAAATAAAATCCCAAAATTGATTTGTTCATTGAACTGAGCTGGTATAACCCAGTAACAGAAGTGTTTAGTAAATTATATATAGAAGTGCTTAGTATATATGTGTGTGTGTGTGTGTGTGTGCATGCGTGCGTGTTTATTTTTTAAAAATATTACCTACCTTACCTAATTTTAAAAACAGTACAATAGGTAACACACATATTAAGGGGAGGGGGTGGCCTTATTAAAAAGGGAATGAGAATTATTTGCAGTGGAAATGTAATCATATACAATAATATCCAGTGATAGTAAGAATCTTCATCTAAAGATTCTTGTATGTACTCTCTTATGAGTAAAGTCCAACTGCAAACTACACAGACCCAGATCTGCCATCGGATAACATGCCAGATGATCTGTGACTCTCTGATTTGTCATGAGTAATTGGCTGAACCAACAATATAGACCCTAATCTGTTAGTGCATTATGCAATGGCAAATAAGGATCTATGTTGTTTGCAGTTGGACTCGAAGTATACACAGTATATATGGCAGGTTAAAAAGAACAAACAGGAAAGTGGTCCCATACCTGCCATAACACCATGTCACATGAAAAATATGATTTTGTACAAGCAAAACCCTCACATGGTCATGTTTTGAAAAACATGATTTTCAGAAATCTTAGCTCCAAAGTTTTTTCAACAAAAAAGAAAAAAGACCCCTATATTTCCTGGCCACCAAGAGACATACATGTAATCTGTAGTATGTATATGAATGGAAACAGTCCTGCTCACAGCTCAGCTAAACCCATCATTGGGGCATGCAGCTGATTCAAGACAATTAAAAAGTTAAGGCATTCAGAGATAAACAACCGCCTAACCACCTTTCGGAGATTACTTAATTATCAGCCAATACCTAGGTGCTGTGTCATCTCAAATTATGCTGCAGGTGAGTCCATTTAGCTAATTTGTATAGGCAAGCAAACAAAGTAGAACAACCCAATTTGTTGGAAGTTAAGTACATCAAAGAGATGTGCTGAAGAACAGATATTATTACACAACACTGCACTGAAGAAGAATGTTGAAGGCAACTTTAATGGACTATGTTATCAAAGGCAACATTTCTTTGAAACTGGATTTTTACTTGATATATAAAATGCAAAACATGCTTATTTCAGTTGTCGGAATAGATTTCACGTGTGATTCATTTCTGAAGAGGGTGATTATGGAAGTAAAGTGCTATCAGCAAAAACCAGCACTAATAAATTTCAAAACTCCAGGTTGACAGAATTTTACTAGTCAAGCAAACAACAAGGGGGAGCATTCAATTCTTTGCACATACTGCAAACATCACATGGGCATGAAGTAAATGATGTCCATCAAAATAGGAGCACCACCTGTATGTAGCATTTTCAACATGCTGAATCGAACATTCTCTTTATTATTAATTGCTACCTTAATTTTGTCAAAATACTAACTGTTAATTGACCCATGCTTTTCAGGATGATTTTAATCTTGAAAATAGATCAACTGAAGACAATAATAAGCACAGAGAATCCAGCAGGAAAGTTTGGAGAACAGTACCATCTAGTCTCTAGTGAAAGCAAAGGTGAACACTAATGACATCTGCATTACATTCAAATCCCCTGGGCTATGGAAAACTACTGAAAGCAGCAAAGACTGCATCAAATTAAGCATATATTTTGCCATCCAACGGATTTTAAGGACAGAAACTTGATATGTGTTTTTATTTAATAACGGTGTGGTTGTGATTATGTGACTGTTGACACATATGCACGTGTATGGCATTGACATCTGACAATGCTAAGTCTACCAACTATATCTTTCTTTTTAAGTGTATTAAATGCTTTGAAACAACAAATTGCCTTTATTCAGGTTTAAATTCCCAATCATTTTCAATAGGCTTATTTGAAAAGGTAGCTTATTCTTAATTGGACGGCATTGCTTTTTTGGGTCACACAAATTGACCCCACTTGAGACCTCAAAACACGCTTTTTGAGACTCAAACCCCTGCAACACTGTCTGGGAATATAGCAGAAATTGTGGTCCACGTGATTCCTCTTTTATAACACTTGAGAAAAAACTCAATACCACTGAGGTACTGCCTAAGGGAAGTAATTCAGAAATTGTCTATTGCAGCTACTTACTTTGTGCAAACCCTCATTTTCAACCAGCAGTGCTAGCATCAAGTTTCAAATGAATATATTTCTTATTATAGTGATATTACTGACCTAACACAATACACAAACTATGAACATCAGGCATATCTATCTTATGTTGACATAGAAAAATCCATTCTTGTTTGCAATACACTGTAAATACTGTAACACCCCGTGTGTTAAATATTGAAAAGACCTGAGTTCAGGACTTAAAAATGATTTTTATAAATAAAAAAGGTGAGATAGAACATGCTTTTCAATCCTGCATAGTGACTTTACATAAACACAGTGTCTGTCACAACACTATCAATTTCTGATAATATAGAGCAGACTTTTTTGTCTAAATGCCAAAAGACGTTATAATACACCATATTATGGTGAAATTAGTTCTATTATTATATTCATGCATATATTAACAGCTAAATTTATTAGATTGATGGTAACGCATTCTGACATAGTAGCGTGATCTCAATGAAAAAAAATAATTTTAGTACTAGTGTACTTGAGCAGTGTGGTGGGAGATAGCAGCGGCTTTATAAAGAATTATAATAATTATAAAGCATTTGAATTCAATAGCGATCATGTAATAAATCTATTTAAAATTTCTTATAACAATTAGATTAAGTTTTGAGATTTTATAGTGTCAAAGTTAATGTCGGTTATGTAAAAAAATTATAATTTATGGTTTCAACTGGATTTGGAATATATGGCCAAAATTCTTTCCTACTTAGATGTTCATACTTTGCCGCTCTGATAGCTATCTGCCAGTGCAATGTCTGCACTCATATTTATAGACTCCTATTCATGTCACATGACCTTAGTTAGCCCATCAATGTTTGTCCTTCTCAGGGCTAGCCATGGTGGTAAGTAAGTCAACTGTTCAAACTACATTGAAAAAATCCCTCTGAACACAAAATTTAGACAGAATTAAGTTGTCCTCCCAATGTCTGTGGTGTGTGTTTTTACTTTTAATCTTATTGTATATTCATACCTATAAATACATAGAACTGAACAAAACAGACAAGTGAATTTTGATGTAAATCAAGCTAGAGTACAATATACTGATGATGCAATGAGTTGTAATAAAGTTAGAAATAGTCCCTATCAAATGTATTCTATTTTACACATTAAAGTAAAATAATGAGTTCTACATAACCAAGAACTTACTATAATGAATAGTAACATTAGTTCTAACTCATTGTTCAACAAAAGTCTGACAAGAGAAATGTGATTCTTCAGCCAGGCACACTGATTCCATCACTATCCTGAAACTCTGCTATTTTGGTAACAAAACTCCACCAGATGGTTGAAGTCACTAATTTATGGACTAACATCATGTTTCTGGCTTTGATATTCCAAAATCATGGAAGGTAAGATAATTCATTTCCTAAACTATTCATGTGAAATTCCAGCATGACACACGCATGATCCAACATGGAAATGAATAGGGCACAATAACTGCTAACATGCGAACTTCTTTCCACTTAATGTTGTTGTCCCAGGGCTTGTAGAACTATTGATGTCATTGGATGAATTCCTTGACGAATTCATTAATACTCATGACAACAGCATGACATTACGAGGACCAGAGCAAGGTTTTATACTCACATTTAGTGTAAAACAGAGAGTACACATTTATAAGAGATGCAGACAGTGATCTAAACAATGGTGGGTGGGTGGCATACATTCAGGAATGGAAGAAATAATTCACGCATGGCAGATGTTTTCAATGACAGATAAAAATGACATGATCAAATATGCCAAAGTATCATAGGTCAAACATCATCTCACATCTCAATGTTTAACATCATATAATTTTCACATATTAACTGGACAATGCTTATGCATGCAAAATTCCATTCACAATATCATTAAGGTATTACAACATAGTGAACTGCATCATATTTTTCTGATTTTGTTTCATGTATTTACATTATCATTATTAGTATTATTATTAGAAAAAGAATGTAATTCTTAATAGTGCCTAGTATTTTGGTTTGTTGAGTTAGGTATTACAAAATATACTGTAAAACCTGTCTTGAGAGACCACTCTTTCTTGGTTCTATGATTTCCAGGCCTTGTTTTTTAAAATAAGTGGTCTCTCATAGCAGTGGTCTTTCAAGTCAGGTTTCAGTGAATGCTATATATTTGCCTGCTCTGCTGCTGTATTATCCAAATCCCTACAGAAATACTTACAGAGCAAGAAAAATATGTTGCTGTTATAGGTGTAATAACTAGTGTAAAGAATTTGCTCTCAATAGTGGTCATATTTGACTCCAGATCAGCATCATTTGCATAAATTTGAAAGACATCAATGCAAGGATCCTTCTCTCAAATTTGGTCAAATTCTTAACAGGAATTTTTGATAAGTGACCCTTTAAATGATTTCATACTTTAAGTAATGGCACTAATATCTAAAAATAGATGGGCATGATTTGATAGTTTTTTAGAAGTTGTCTAAAGGATTTTATTTTTATAGCAATGGATGCCATATGTGATTTGTGCAAAATTAAAAGCACTTAATGTCAGGATACTTTTAGTTAAATTTGCTTAAATCTGTTTAACAGTGAATTTCAAAGGTTCTTCTGTTTAAGTAATGGCTGCCATATGTAATATTGGATTAACACAATATGTATAAAGTGAAAGCATTTAATGCCAGAATGGTTTCTGTCACATTTGGTAAAATTGCATTAAGCAATTTTTAAGAATAAGACTTTTAAAGATTTTTGTATTTTTAGTAACCGTGGACATATTTAATAACAAAAATATTAAAGACATCAACACAAATATGCTTCAAAATTTGGCCAAATTCTGATATGTAATGTTTTAAATCAGGTCCATTAATTGCTCCAGTGGCCTAATGGTTAGAGTGTCTCAGATGCGGGAGGTTGCAGGTTCAAACCCCGGCCGAGTCATACCAAAGACTTATAAAAAATAGTACTAACAGCTGCCTTGCTAGTCGCTCAGCATTAAAAGGTTAGTGTTAGGACTGGTCGGCCTGGTGTCAGGATAATGTAGCTGGGTGGGACATGATGCTACATGTCTGCAGCATGATGCCCCAGTGCTAGACATTACTATAAACTGCCACACTGCAGACACCATAGTGATATGACTTAAAAATTTTTAAAGCTATGTTAAAATTCCAAATTACATACACACACACACACACAGGCACACAGAGGTCCATTAAAGAATCTTTTATTTTTAATAACAGTAACAATGTTTGACAGAAGTACAAACTTGAGAATCCTTCAAATCCAGATGTATTCTGTCAGTTTGGATCACATTCTGTTGAGCTGTATCTCAGAAAAAATTGTTTAAAGGTTTTTCTCATTTTAGCAATGGTGGTTTTTTGTGATGGTGGATCAGGAACATTTTCATAAAATTAAAAACACTTAAAGTTCTATTAAATTTGCTAAAATCTTTATCAGTTGTTGAGAAATGGTTTTATAAAGGTTTTTGGTCTTTTTTATTTTAGTAACTGTAGTCATATTTGACAGCTGAAAAACTTCACCGTCATCTAAATATGAAGTCCTTCATGCCAGGGTCCTTTCTCTCAGTCTTGATCAAAGTCTATCCAGCTGCTATTTATATGAAGCTGGTTTTATATTTTAACAATGTGAGCATATTTGATGATGGATTGGAATGGGTTTTTTTAAGATCCAATTTTTTTGGAAGAATTTGGATAAGCAAACATTCATGAATGCAGAGTCATACCACTAGGCTTTACAGGTGAGCTAATAATGAATGCAGAGTCATACCACTAGGCTTTACAGGTGAGCTAATAATGAATGCAGAGTCATACCACTAGGCTTTACAGGTGAGCTAATAATGAATGTAGAATCATACCACTAGGCTTTACAGGTGAGCTAATAAATTTCACGAAACTCCTTACTAATAGTCTGAATGAACACTCAAATCTGTAAAGCTTCAAATAGGGAAACTAATTTACATGCAAGAGATTGCAATGTGTCAGTACATTTACATACAGGTATCTGTTATGTATAGATTCTATTGTAACTATTAACCCTTTACCTCATGCAAGCGTCTTTGGACACCTCTACTCCATTCGGATGGAAGCGCCTTAGGACGTCTCTACCCGATTCGCATGTAAGTGCCTTTTGACGCCTCTACACCATTCTCATGGAAGCGCCTTTTGACGTCTGCTGTAAACAGCAGCCATTTTGAGCAGGTTTTCATAGCGCCACCTTCGGGGAAAACCCCCTATTAGATACTACATTCATTGCTGTGAATGACCATTACATCAGATCACGTCGTTGCTGTTTATGCTCTGGTTGAAATCTACTATTTAAAGTAACTGGGTCGTATTCTCCACTCTCCAAAATGGAAGTCGCGGATTTCGTTCAGTACTTACTCGAGTTTTCACAATTAGAATCACAACTATGAAAGCTTCAATAACTTAGGTAAAGGCTCTGATAATGATATAGGAAGCCATTAGTTTTTATAAATTATCAAATTCAGCTGATTTAGTGATGTAGATGCAGACAAAGAACTTGTACATTTCGAGTATGAGAAATGGCAGCTACGGTTGGTCACGCGGCTTCACTGACTTCACGGTGAACGAGTTCTCTCAAGATTTTAAAGCACATAAAAAATTCTTCTGTGAAAAATAATTATACAGCTATAATGATTGGATTTTACTCTTAAATCTTTCCATACATAATATATGTGTACCAAAAATGTAAAATGGTTAAAATTGCTGTTAAACATAACATACACTTCACTGCTTAACAGGCCTAGGTGTATGGCGTAGACTAGGTAACAGGTGTTCTATTTATAGCGCACTGCACTGGGTAACTTTGCTACATGCGTATCGAAGGGCTAAAAAGTCATACACTCTATGAGGTAAAGGGTTAAATAACAATAATACTAAAACAAAGGCAGTTTTTGGTTTGAGTGTTCAATCAGGTTGAGAAGTTTCTGAATACAGGGCTTGCTGTGACATACACCTCTGAGATATTATGGTCTTTAAGATTCACATCCAGCACTGAACCCCAGCAGCCATAGATACCAAGAGACACGCCGTATACCACCGATATCTGCCAAAATGTCACATTCCTGCAAATTGAAAACAAGGAAATTTAATTATAATGTCATATTTCTGTAGAATAGGTAAAACATATTTTGAATAACAGAAATACATGTATATGCCAACATCATATTCTTCTATTTCTGTCAAAATATCAGCATTATACACAGAACTACTCATTCTTCTACAAAGAAAATAGTGTCTACACAGTCTTTCTCAATCATACCGAATCATGCAGAACTACTCACACTTGTACAAAGATAATAGTGTCTACACTCACTTTCTCAATCATGCAGAACTACTTTTGTACAAAGACAATAGTGTCTACACTCTCTCTCAATCATACCCAATTGTGCAGAACTACTCACTCTTGTACAAAAATAATACTGTCTACACTCTCTGTCATACCCAATCATGCACAAAGAAAAGAATGTCTAAACTCTCTCTCTCTCTCTCTCTCTGTCTCTCTCTCTCTCTCTGTCCCTCTGTCTCTCTCTCTGTCTCTCTCTCTGTCTCTGTCTCTGTCTCTCTCTCTCTCTCTGTCTGTCTCAATCATACCCAATCATGAAGAATGGCTCTTGTACAAAGAAAATAGTGTCCAATATTATTCTCTCTCAAAAGATATATTAACTAATAATTACAGCCAAACTATTATCCAGACTCCATGGAAAAATGTTTTCTTGGTCCAGAAAAATGATAATAATATAATGAACAAATTATAAGGTTACAAAAACATTCCAATGGTTTTGATGAGCAAACATTCCACAATACCTTGCACAAGGTTAAGAAGAAAAACAAAGTGTATTTAAGGAACCAAAATAAGTTATGGTAGTCTTTTATTAATCCAATTAATTAGTCTTTTATGAATTCATTTCCAGATTACTACTGAGATTTTACCCAATACTCTGGGATGAAAGATCTCTGAAACTATTCAATTATTATTTCCTTGCCATAGGTTGATCACTATGTAAATATTTAATATAAAATTTTTATATATATATATATATATATATATATATATATATATATATATATATATATATATATATATACACACACACACACACATACATACATACATACATACACAGATGTATTGAAACACATTTAAAAAAAACCCAAAAAACAACAAATTAATTTATATATGCATTCATTCTTGCCCATCCTCTCATCAATATCCAGTAGCAAGGGGGATAACCCAAACCCTATTTAAAGCCCCAACACAACAAGCAGCTTCAACCATTAGGTCAAATAGCATAAAGTGAAGAAGTTATGACTAAATTCAAGCACAAGGCCTGTGCTACTTAAACCAAACACACAAGCACAATGCAAACCTGTGCTACCTAAACCAAATACATGGGCACAGTGCAAACCTGTGCTACTTAAACCAAACACACGGGCACAGTGCGAACCTGTGCTACTTAAACCAAACAGGGCCAAAAAGTGGAGGCATTTGCTGCTCAAACCAAACACAAGGCTGTAATGTAGGCCTGTGCACAGTCTACTCAAAAACAAACACAAGGCTGCAATATAGGCCTGTGCACAGTCTACTCAAAAACAAACACAAGCCCATATCATAAGTCTGTGTCAATTAAATATTACGTATAGTATATCTCCAAGTATATATATTAAAAACACACATATTTACACTTTATTGTTGCAGTTTTTTTACATAGTTTTTCAAGTACTATAAATTTTCTTTTTACATATTTCAACAGATATATTTCTCTATGATGATTTTATTTGTCGAGTACTATATATTTTAGAGATTCTTGAACAATCATTTATTACTGCATAATATTGCAAGCCCTAGCTACTTTGTTCCAAAAAAATTCTTGCAAAAGTAAGGACTCTTTTACATAAGAAATTTTACAAATTCAGGGCACAGCGATATAATTATCTAGGCCACAGTAATCAGTGTCAATTTTGTTTAAATTAACTGTTCCTGGTAATGTCCCATTTGAGGATATCCAATTCAACAATTTTTTATTTGCATATAAATGTAACATGTGTACAGTTATCTTGGTTATTGGTATTGATTTCTGATCTTTGACAACTGACCTGACTCATAGGCAGCATGCTGTGCCTATTCAAACAAATGTATGACATACTAAATAATGCATATACATGTAATGTGTTCAGTTATAGGTACCAGTATTAATTTTTCATATCTGATAGCTGACCTCAGTCATAGGGTAGCATGCTTTGCCTGTTCAGACACATTAAAGACATACTATACAGAATATATAAAGTGTATCTAACAGTGAAAAAATATTTGGGATTAAAAAAAAAAATTTAAATTATCTACCAAATTATATTGTTCAAAGAAAAATCCATCTTTATTAAATATAATCTTGCAAACAATTTCATTTCAGAAAAAATTTCAAATTCTGATAATCAAATCTGTTCAGCCTGAAGCCCAGGGATATCATAGTACTCTGTCTGAGCTAGTTACTTAGTTACTCCTCTTTGTCCCTTCTGGGAGATAAGACTGCAACTATCTTCCACCTTTTAGGTTGGTCTTGAGTAATGGCTTGTGACACGCCTCAAGAAAGTCCCATCTCTTCCAGCTCGGTCATTATTGTCCTTGACCATGTAATCTTTGGCCGTCCACATCAGTGCTTGCCAGCTGTGTCCATCAGAGGGCTACCTTGGGTATCCTTTGGGGCATCCTCATTATGTGTCCGAGCCATTTGATCCTGTGCATTTTGATCTCCAGGGAAATGTTCTTACATCCCATCTTTTCATATAGGTTCACATTGGCCAATAGATGTTGCAGATTTTACAGAGGCAGCTATTGTGAAATGAATTTACTCTGCTCATGTTTGTCTTCACTACTAGCCAATACAAGCTGTACAACAGTACCAACTTTACGTTGCCGTTTTAAGGTCTGATCTTTGTCTTAAGGCTATATTGTTTTGATTTCCATATAGGGTGGAGTCTGTTGAAAGCACCTCTGGCCTTATTTAACCTAGCCTTGATATCCTTTTTGGCACCATTGTCATAGCTAATTAGGCTACTCAGGTAGGTGATGTTCTCTACAAACTCAAGCACCTCTCTATCAATGGTAACTGGAGGAGTAGCTGTGGCATGTATGCACATCACTTGGGTTTACTTTGTATTGACATGCAGGCCAGTCTGTTTAGTGCACTTGCTGAGTCTGTCAGATTTCTCTTGAAGATGAGAGTGCCTTGATTAAATGACAACCAGATCATCAGCAAAGCCCAGATGTTCAAGGTGGGAGAAGAGTGTCCAATGGATTCCTCTGGCACGGTCAGGTGTTGTTTGATGCATCATCCAGTCAATGGTGATAAGAAACAGAATGTGAGAGAGGATGCAACTTTGCCTAACACCAGTCTTCACTCTGAATGACTCGGTAAAAGCATAGTTAAGGATAATGCTGCATTCGAAGTCCCAACGTGTTTGACTATCTTGGGTGGTATTCCATAGGTGCTAAGAATTTTCCAGAGACTCTCATGGTGAACACTATCAAATGCCTTCTATAAGTCAATGAAGTTGATGTAAAAGGGGACATTCCACTTTAGACACTGTTCAATGATGTTGAATGCAGGCAGTTATTGAGTTGTTCTGCTGTAGGAGGTAAGCTAGTTGTTAGATTTGCTTGGATGTCATGCATTAATTGGGTTCTGTTTATTATACGGAGGTTCTCTTAGTAGCAAATAAAGGTGGAGGGTTAGGGACTGATACGTCAAGATGGCATATAATGCAGAGGTGATCAGATGCAAGTTCGTGGGACACCAGGGAGGACTGTAGAATATTATCATCAGGTCTATAAAGAATGTGACTATGTTTATGGGTGGGTCGGCTAACTGACTGTTTGAGGTTGAAAATGTGAATGGAATCTAGGAGTTTTGATGTGTATGGGTTTCCAGGACAGTCAAAGTAAAAGTTGAAATCTCCAAGATTAATCAGGTTGCCACCTATCAAATTTCCATACTCCAGGAGATTCGGAAACTGCTCCAAAAAGAGAGAGTCATTCGTCTTGTATTTTCTACTAGGAGGAGGGCGGTAGAGGCAGAAAAAATGGACTGACCTTTGTTCCAGTGTGAGTGTGGTTTGGACTAGTTCAAACAATGTGTGGTAGAAATTGAAGGTTGTAGTGTGGTTAAGACGGTTGATCATGGAGTTCTTTGCGATGACAGCAATTCCACCTCTGCGAGAGTGGCGGGGGAACGACTTGATGGAGTAACCGGTGGGTGTTAGAGCCGCACACTTGGGTTCATCGCCTGATGTTTTTAACCATGTTTCTGTCAGGAAAAAGATGTCGATATTCTGATTGTTGATAAAATTAACTATTTCTGTGCGCTTTTCCGGTGGTACAGCTGATTGGGCATTGAATAATGCAATGCGCAGTGGTATCTCTTGGATAGTTGACAAGATGACAAATGAAGGCCCAACCATTGTTTACTCTGGGAAGGATGATGTCCATTCCAGTGGCAAAGCCCTTATCAGCAGCATACTATTAGAAAAGCACTCCTACATTGGGAACCTATCGGCGACACACTTATCGGAGCAAGATTTGACTCCCATTACTGCAAACTCGCTATCTTGCTGTGCCCCAACAAATGAGGCCAAGGAAGAAGATAAGAAGAACTGATATGAACAGCTACAGCTAGCAGTTTCCAAAGTCCCACAACATGACATGCTCTTGATAATGGGAGATAGGAATACCAAGGTAAATAGACAATGCAAACAATGAGGAGGTGATGGGGCAATATGGCTGTGGATTGATAAATGACAGTGGTAAAAGACTTGTGGACAAACATGCCCCAGCAACCAAGTGCAGAGTATCAATTCAGAAGTGTTCTCCATGGTATAGCAGTGTTAGGGACCAGCTTCACACTGCTAAAAGAGACTGCTGTAAAGCTGAGAGGCTTTGGCTTTCCACCAGACTCACTATTCATAAGCAAATCTATGAAGCCGCTAAGAAGAATGTTACAAACAGCGAAATCAGCCCACTACAGTACTAATTGCAAATTTCTTCCGTGACAAAGTACAAACCATCAGAGATAAATCTGACAACACAATTTCAACTGACTCATTGTCACTATACAATTGCGATACAGAATTTCAGTGGCAACCATTAGCAGCATTCGAACCTGTCTCTATGGATTTAGTACATACAATTGTGATGAAGAGTGCACCAAAGTCATGTGAACTTGATCCGACTCCGACATCACTGCTGCTTGAGTGCTTAGATCCAATATTGCCTTCACTAACTGATGTTATTAATACCTCTCTCTCATCCAGGGAATTCCCATCATTTTTCTAAACTACCATTGTAAAGCGTCTGCTGAAGAAACCAACACTCGACCATAATGATTTAAAGAACTACCGCCCAGTTTCTAATCTCCAATTCATGTCAAAAATCTTAGAAAAAGTTGTTCTTTCCCAACTTGTATCTCATCTGAATTCAAACAGTCTTTTTAGCAATGTACAGTCTGCATATCGCCCTTGCCACAGTACTGAAAGTACTCTTCTGAAAGTAGTCAATGACCTTCTCTCTGCTTTGGATAGCGGAAAGATTACAGTCCTCACTCTCCTTGACTTGTCTGCAGCATTTGACACTATAGACCATGATATATTACTTCACCATCTCCAGCATGTATTTGGCATTCACAATACAGTCTTACTATGGTTCAAGTCCTACTTGGTCAACAGGACACAAATTGTGTCTGCAAATGGAAAACACTCCATCCCAGTTGATCTATGTTGTGGTGTTCCACAGGGGTCTGTTCTTGGACCTGTTCTCTTCATTCTATACACTCAGCCACTCTCAAGTGTCATAGATCATCATCCAGTGTCTCACCAATTGTATGCTGATGACACCCAAATATAAAAATCTAGCCACCCAACTGAAATTGAAGCTATCATCCAAGGCGTAGTGAGGTGCATTTCCGATGTGAAATCATGGATGACATGTAACAAGCTGCAGATGAATGATGATAAAAATGAAGCCATTCTGATTACAACACAATGACTTTCTCATTCACATCCTTTACCTCAGACAACAAATATCAGGAACACCAACATTAAATTCACAGTCAGTATGAAACCTAGGTGTTACTCTCGACAGTACTCTCTCATTGCACCAACATGTCATGAACATATGCAAAGCTGCATATCTTGAGCTGAGACGCATCAGCTCCATTCGCAAGTATCATTCAGTTGATGCCACTAAAACACTTGTGTGTTCCTTAGTACTTTCAAGACTGGACTATTGTAACTCAATTCTGTCTGGTTCATCTCAATGTCTACTCCAGAAACTTCAAAAAGTTCAAAACACAGCTTCTCGGATCATCCTTAGAGTACCACAATCAGAGCATGCCTCCCCCCTGCTCTGTACCCTACACTGGCTATCCATTTGATCCAGAATTAAACACAAAATTTGTTCTCTGTGCTACCTTTCACTGATGGGCTCCAGTCCAACATACCTATCTGACCTCACCCATGTGTACACACCAGCAAGACACTTACACTCCTCTTCTGACACTCGTATTCGCATTATTCCCACTATGAAAATGAAATCATATGGACAACGTTCTTTTGCATACCAGGGCCCAGTAACGTGGTACGAATTGCCCACTGCACTTAGACACAAAGACACAGTCATCTCATTCAAGAGCACCTTAAAACTCACCTATTTCAACTGCAAGAACAGACTTAAAGACCTAATAATGTTTCCTTACCTTTAATATTTACAGCATGTTTTCTGTTTTCTAATTTCGTGGTGTTTGTTTTTATTTTTGTAATTATATCATTATATATGTTTTTTAAGTGTTGTCAAATGTTGTAAAGTGCTTAGAGCTTCTAAAAATACAAAGTCCTCATTATTATTATTATTATTATTATCTTGCATCCTGAACCTGTCCATCTGGTCTCAATGACACCAAGAATTTCCAATTTTTACCTGTTGATCTCATTGATGACTTGTGCCATTTTCAATTTTTCAAACATGTTGTGTACATTACATGCAGCAAGATGAACTGAAGTTTTGGGTTCTAAAAGCTCCTGGTCGAGCCCCTAATTCTCCAGGATTGGTATTGATCAGAAGTTGTCATGATACCTAATAGTTGGTAGGAATTCTTTACTTGACCTCTGGTTCTTGCTGGATTTGAAGCTGAAGTTGAAGCTGCTGAAGTGTCTATAATGGTTTTGTTTTTATGGGGTGGAGTTGTTGGCATCACACCCAAGCCCCAACCTGGAGGATGAGACGCTTTGGTCTGGGCTAACTTATGCAGAAAAAAGGCAGCCTAGTAGCTATGATAGGAAAATATCATGACATATTTCCAGGTTTCCAAACCGAATTAAAATGGTGCAAAAAGGAGAAGGATTATTCATAATTCATAATAACTGCAACTGGAAATATTAAAGTAAACAAGTTCATGATAAAATGCCTTATCTAGGCTACTGAACATAAGGTGGGCTACTAGTTCTTTTTCCTGAAAGCTTGCAAGGCTTTGATCTGATTTTGAAATTTATTTTACCCTCATAACAGAGCACTCTGAAGCATGTTTCTAACCTGATGAGCCCTTTAAAACCTGAAGAAAAGTCCAGTCTCTCTACAGAGGCAGACATACTGGGTGGCAGTGGAGGCTTGTTGGGAAAATATATCAGGATCAGAAGAAAGGCAAACATAGAGACTCCAAATGCTGAAAATACATAGGATTATTATCAGGTTAAAACAACAATAAAAATATATTATAGTAAATCATATCAGGAAACAAGAGTTTCAAAGAAATAAATGTCTTTTTGGCAAATCATACTGAAATAAATATTTAAAATACAGTAGTATTCTGATACCTTGAACCTCCAAGAGATTGAGTGAATCAGTTTTAATGATCAGTAATCTGAGTCAACAAGGTTCTGTAATATTGTAATATATATTCATTTTTCAAGTTAAGTGTTTTTTAATATCAGTTCAAGTTTGGTGTTCTTGAATACCAGTTCAAGTTATGTGTTTTGAGCCAACAAGATTATGTCCAATAAGAAAGAGCTATAACTGGACCAAAAGGTTTGTGACATCATTGGTGTTTTCTCTGAGCTAAATAATTTGGAAGATGAACAAAAACAAATGATGTACCATATATACTTGCTTATAAGTCAAGTCAAACTAAAACAAAAAAACAAAGATCCTGATCTGACATAGCATAATGCATCCGCAGATCAGGGTCTATGTCATTTGTTCTACTGATTAGTCCTAACAAACTGTATGATGTGATGGCAGATCTGGGTCTTCACAGTTTGCAGTTGGGCTTGTCTTATATGTGAGTACATATGGTATAGTCTTGTGTGTATTATACCAAGGAAATGATGGTTAGTAATTATATATTAGTCTTTCCTATGTTTTCATTGTTGAAGGTTTAACAGATCAAACAGATGACATATTTCTCACCCTTTAAAAACATCATTCCATCACAACATTGTTGATGAAAAGACAAGATTATTTGTTAGTAGGTCAAAAATTAATTAAAAATTATGTATTTACATGCCTGATATTTATCTTTACACTTATCAGACAAAGTGAAAAATTCTATCCGTCCACCTGAATTATGAATTTATAATGTCCCCAAATTCCTCCCAAACTGTTCAAGCTTGATATATGAAACTTGGATCAATGATAGCACTATGGATTTAGATTGTGCCAAAAAATTTTGGAACTTATCTTGCTCATGCCATTGTGGACAGTCGTGATTTTATGTAAAAAAAATTAAATATCCAAAATTTTTGCCACGTGTCTCAGAAGGGGTGTACCAGTTCAATCGCCCAAGCATCATTCTAAGTCAAGACTGGGACTTCTAGCTCATGCCCTAGGGATTTTCTTAGCCATGAGAACTTAGCCATGGGTATTAACATAGAAACCACTGACCTTCCTACACTATAACCATATACACACTTACCAGGAACTGAGATCTGGGTTATAACTTGGAATCCAACCCAAAACCCCAGGAATTGAGATCTGGGTTATAACTTGGAATCCAACCCAAAACCCCAGGAACTGAGATCTGGGTTATAACTTGGAATCCAACCCAAAACCCCAGGAACTGAGATCTGGGCTATAACTTGGAATCCAACCCAAAACCCCAGGAACTGAGATCTGGGTTATAACTTGCAAGCCAGTGAGACACTACAACAATAAGCATGTGGGGATGTAAAGACAAGTTGATATGTGCAACTGACATTGGCTAATTATTCCATCCTTATGATAATAAAGGCTTAGCTCCTGTGTCATAACTGATAAACTATTGACATTGCCACCCTATAACCCATACATACACTTACATAGTTTTACTTCCCAAATTGGATAAGGTTTTTGGTTGATGAATACCTTATTTACTATATATGTTGGGACACTGTATTTGTTGGAACACCTTAAATTAATTTTTAAAGTAAATTTTTTGTGCACTGTATGTTCTGGGACATATCGTTTTCTCAAGTCATAAGTTGTGGGATACCTTTTAAATCATTCGAAAATTACATGTTGGAGAATACACTCCAACTGAAATTTTATTTAAAAAAATATAAAACTGTGTACTTTGAGATAAATCTCTTTAATCCACTGCAGCAGCATCTTGGCAGCACAACCCTTCTCCTGCACATGTATGATCCATTCTCTTGGAGCATCATTTTTTTTTTTAGCTTTCTCATGCCATGAAAAATTATCATTGGAGGCAACACATCTCCTGAAGTGGAAACTACAAGGACTAAAGTCAGATTTTTTAAAATCTGCACTAGTCATGCTAATTCTCACACTTTTAACCCAATCTTCTTGTCAGTTGGTCCAGGAATGAGATCAAAATACAACAGAATTTTATCCATGATAATGATGATATTGTTGGTGAAATCATCTTCGTCTCTTCTGGCCTTCACGAATTCATCAAATGATTTTATTTTCTCCAAATCTTCTGGGTGACACTGGGTCATCGATGTCCCATGCACAAAGCACTGTATTGTGTTCAGTTTATTTTCAAAATTCCCATGAATATCGGTGAAAATATATTCAAAGTTAGCTTCCATATCTCTGCAGACTTTGTACATTGAACAAAAAAAAATAAAATTGGCACACTTAAAAGAATCCAAAGTCAGCTTCCAAGGTTGGCTTGCTCTGCAATTAAATGACCTTTGTATTGATATCCTTTTAAATGCAAAATCAGCTTAAAAGTATCCAAAGTCGGCTTACTTTGTAATAAAATTAACTTTTGTCTTTGATGTTCTGTCAGTAAGTTCAAACAGTGAGTTTACTGCTTGCTGCCAGTTGTGTTTATTCACCACCCAGACTTCTATTTGTTTGGCATCTGTAGTTATAATTAATAGAAATGGGCATTGATGTTTGCGGGTAAATAGTATACATAGCAATAACCTGCTTTAATAACACTTTTTACAACCCATGCTAAAAAGATTGTCACTTGCACTAAAGTGAATGTATTTTCAAATAATGATTTTTATTTGCAATTTACTGTCATATAGTTGACCTGTATATAATTCAATCTTGGTTATTTTGCACCTAACACCATGCCATGCGTGAATGGCAGTTGTCTTCAAGCAATCAGTTGATTATTTCCCTTTGTTTGCAATTTTGTTGGATCCAGTTTAAAGTCAGATAACATTCAAACCTTTGAGTACAACCAAACATGATTTATTTCTCAATGTTCAAGGCAATGAACAATGTGCCCTATGTTATGGGACATAAACAATACACGCTACAGTATGGATGTTCGTGGATATATTTTATTCTTTATTGCTCATGATGAAAAAAAGAGGAATAAATGATGACAATACAAAGTTAGTTTCTTTCATTTTATTATCAAATAAGTATTTTGTTTATCTATTTTATTGCAACGTGCAGTAGGGGGGGGCACAAATTCAACGCATATTTATTTTGTTTTTTAAGTCTTGGGAAATATGGCTTAGGTGAAAAACAAAGTTTCACCATAAGGTCTGCGACAGGAAAAAAAAAATTATTTTATTGTGTCCTAATATATATGGTAAATACGGTATCCAGAAAAATAGGAAGAAGAAATCCTCATAATGAAAGATTAAAAAACACAATGTTTCAACAAACAGTGAAATACCTGAACTTTTACTTTTTTAACATAATAATGACACTGCTATTGAAGATGACACATTCACTGAATCATCATGTCGATCAGGTTATGATGATGTAATAACAACAACATGCAGGAGAGCAGTTCAAAATGGTCACTATCTACACCCAAGGTCTTTTTTTTCAGCATGTGACAGAAAGGGCAATGGATGTTCTCAGTAATACCACACCAACATTTGTCCCAATTTGGTCCTTACAATGCATGCCATAAGAGGTGACTACTAGAAGCAACCTTTTTAAGATGGGATTAGTCTCATGATGATTTCCACATTGAGAAGGCCCCGTACTTATTAACATGGGATGAGCCCTGTTATGATGTTCACATTGAGAAGGTCCTATACATTTTAAAAGAGACAGATTTATATACAAGAATTTGACATTGTATTTAAAGGATTTTACAATTTTTGTCTTTATCTTCATTTTACATCTTTTTTGAGGGATGCCTAAGGTTACCCTGCACTATAAAACCTGGACTGTGCTGCTGTGCCATTAAACCACACAGACACACACACACACACACACACACACACACACACACACAGACATACATATTACCAAGGAACTAGCCAAGAAGCTTAAACTTTAGAGCTGAGGTCAAAACAGAATCTTGGGCATACATGTTCTACTCACATGGTATTTTAGTTTATCTTGCATCATGTTGTTACTATTAATTTTTTTCCAAATTCAGTTTCCTCATTCAATTCATGGAAATTCTGTGAAAATGTTGTGAATTTAGGATATTTTCTTTTTGTATAATAATACTAGATATATTTCATAGTGTGGTAGAAAAAATGTGATATTTTAATGAGTCAAAATATATCATTTTTTAGTAACACAAAGAGAAATATATGTTATTTACGCAGAAAATGAAAACGTTCTTTCTATAATATACCACTCACTCTGGAACGAAAGCTTAGAAAAATTAAGCTCAGTCATTAGTACCCCACCCCACCCCTTTTGTAAGTTTGCCTAAAGTTTAAACATATTCATGGACTTGTCGTAAAAATATTGATTTAAGAGAACAATATGTATTGGACGACCTAATCAGTTGCAATAAATTACATTTTTGACATTTTATAAACTTCTTTATCCTCTCTGAAAACAAATCAAGCCTGACTGTGTGGTGCAGCACATGTGACATGTAATGTCACCGACATGGTAGCATAAGGAACATCACTTTACAGAGAAGAAAATGGTGGTGAGTTGAATTCCTGCATAAAAATATAGAAAATTACTCATACAATATTTTACAAATTCAGGGCTCAGGAAAACCACTTGTCTTCTTGTCCAACCTGGGTAAAAACTGGCTGAGCCAAGTCAAATTTTAGTACTTACTCATCCCTGGGCTGAGAAAATGAAGATTCACTAAGTGAGAATAAACCCAAGTGTATTTTCTTCCTGTAACAAATGCGAAAATTCGACATTGCTTAACATCTAGTGTCTGCCAATGATATCCTGCTTTTGTTTCACTAGCCCTACTGAATGTCAGTTAAGAACATGCTGCAAAAGAAAGTAAGCCAACTTAATTTTTTTTACACAGGTACCATACAAAAGCTTGATATTAAAATGGGCAAAGTTCATGAAAATATTATGTTGCAGTTTCACACCAAGCGTTTGATTTCTTAAGGGTATCCACACTGACAATGACACTTTTCAGTACTTCAGGCATCATTCTGATGTGGAGAAATTTCCTTCAATGAGCTAACACATATCATTATGAGTCAGACATCTGAGAAACAGAGACAGATTATGTCAAAGTTGTTTTGTTTTTCGTCTGATCAGACAGTGGTACATGTGCTCAGGTCATCAGTTTTTTCCAGACTCAAACTTTCTGATACACTATCATGCCAAACTAAAGATTCCAGCTGATATTTCTGTAAGTATATAATTACTTTTCACAAGAAAAATATTGCTAACTTACTTTAAGAAATTAGTTTAAGTGTCTCAGTCAGTTCCCACAAACCATTAAACAATGTATGCCATTGTAATCTATTTATAACACACATAATTTTGAGACAACAGCTGACTGTTTGAAAATTGTTTTGTGGCATAACCAATATATATTTTAATTCTTTTGACCAAATAAGCAGTCTTCTCTTTTATGGCACCTTGGTTTGACTAAAATAGATTACTTACTAACAAAGTTAATAGAAATTGAGGTGGTTGGAATTCTTTGAAATGCAACAGTTTTCTTGTGAAGAGTAATTACATACAGAAATATCTGCTGGCATCTTTGATTTGGCATACAAATGCATTAATAAAGCTGCACAGCTTGAAAATTCCAGTAATCTGGACCAAGCAAAAAGCTCGCCGATCAGATGAAAATCACAAAATGTTTGATACTGTCTTTTAACTTGTCCTAGGTTGTTGTTGTTGTTGTTGTTGTAGGGTTTTAACACCATTTTTCAGCAAAAGATAGGCTATACATGGCAGCCAGTATAAATGGTGGAGAAAGAACCCAGGAAAACCCCAGAAAGAACCACTGACCCACGAGAAGCTACTGGCAAGCTTTCTCACATACCCACATTGGCCGAACCTGATACTTGAACCCATGCAGACAGAGGTTAGATGGCAGTGATCCGTAATGGTGAGCGCTTTAGACCACTTGGCCACTCGGGGCTCCAACTTGTCCTAGGTCTAACTCATTAAGATGTATGACAGCTCATTGAAAATTAACATTTCTCCACATTAAAAAAACAAATAAATTACTGTAATGCAAATACCATTAAGAAATAGAAGACTATGTGTGCAACTGAAATTTCTTGAGTTACAAACCATGTCTCTTATTTTAAATTACATTTAAGGGGCCATGCCCTGGAATATAGTATTTTCATGTTTTTGACTGAGTTTGTATCAAGTATCTTTAGAAAGAGCATAAGCTGTGAAATGTAGAAATGTACCATATTGAGTAAAATGAGGACAGGGATGATAACTGTTGCAACTCATTCTTCCCAAGGAGTCATTTGTGTAGACATTTTTTTCCTGAATACATGATGATCTTTTAATTTCTATTTATATTTTTTATATGCACAAAGTATATCTTTATACAAGATTTTATATTATGCCATGCAATGCCTGACTGTGTGTGTCTGCAGAATACAATGAGTATATCATGCCATGCAATGCTTGACTGTGTGTGTCTGCAGAATACAATGAGTATATCATGCCATGCAATGCATGACTGTGTGTGTCTGCAGAATACAATGAGTATATCATGCCATGCAATGCTTGACTGTGTGTGTCTGCAGAATACAATGAGTATCATGCCATGCAATGCCTGACTGTGTGTGTCTGCAGAATACAATGAGCATGTCATGCCATGTAATGCTTGACGTGTGTGTCTGCAGAATATGCAAATGATCATGCCGGCAATGCATGACTGTGTGTGTCTGCAGAATACAATGAGTATATCATGCCATGCAATGCCTGACTGTGTGTCTGCAGAATACAATGAGTATATCATGCCATGCAATGCCTGACTGTGTGTGTCTGCAGAATACAATGAGTATATCATGCCATGCAATGCCTGACTGTGTGTCTGCAGAATACAATGAGTATCATGCCATGCAATGCCTGACTGTGTGTGTCTGCAGAATACAATGAGTATATCATGCCATGCAATGCTTGACTGTGTGTGTCTGCAGAATACAATGAGTATATCATGCCATGCAATGCTTGACTGTGTGTGTCTGCAGAATACAATGAGTATATCATGCCATGCAATGCCTGACTGTGTGTGTCTGCAGAATACAATAAATATATTGTGAGCTAGAGCAATAAAACGGAGACTGTATTACTTTTCAGAAATGAAAATTGTCTTTTGCCAAATATGTCTGACCTGCTACAATTTCTTCTTGATGAAGTTATGTTCCCTATATTAATGATAAAAACATGGTGTGCTTCATCACTCAGTTGAACTTGCTTTGTGATTGGATAGGGTTACATAATTTACAAAATATCACATTTTTTTGTTTACCATGAATAACATTGAAACTAAGGTGAACATATAAATAGGTGGGTGGGTAGGGTGTGCTTAAGAGTTTAATCTTCTAAGCTTCAGTTTAGGTGCAAGTCTTAGTTTTATCTTCCTCTGTATATACCAGATATATTTCATACTGTGGTTTTAAAAAAAAGTGATATATTTCAACTTGTGACTTTGCCACTCACTAAAATATGTTTTTATACATCAGGTGATGAAATATATTCAGTAACAACATAGGAAAAGAAAATATCATGTACATATTTCATAAAGAAGTATTTGTCAGGGTGTGGGACCGAGACCATGACAGATATGAGAATAGACGCATAATAGAATATGTACATTAAAAGCATTATACAATAGACCGGGCCATCAAAAAATCATAATCTCTACATATGTACATTAAAAGCATTATACAATAAACCAGGCCATCAAAAAATCATAATCTCTACATATGTACATGTACCTGTTTTTAATATTTTGACGTACAATGCCCTGATGGTTAACTGAGACTGATGGTTAATCGAGTGCCAGATAATCGAAATTCTACTGTATATAATAATTTACAATATTCTGGGATAAGTGCAATCTTACCTATGTACATGTAGAACATGATGTCTTTCCTGATTTCAGCTGCAGTACATGGAAGTCTTAAGGCATCTGGAAAATAAAGAAAGATCTGAAATGATAAATGTGATCACATATAGTTTATATGGTACAGTGTAAGTATAATGTAGTCATTGGAAACCATGAAGTATGTTGACTTATAATGAATTCAATGACACATATCATTTTATATCCAAGTAATGCAATGGGGTCTGAAATTACAGGAACTCTATTATAATGAAGGGCCTTATAGTGAGGGCATGCTGTATGATGACACCTCACCAAAACATAGTTCATGAGAGTCACACAACATACCATTTTATATGTGTGAGCATTTGAGTGAAATACCATATCTACCATATATACCTGCTTATAAATCAAGTAAAAGTGCAAAATAGGATCCTGATCAGCCATTGCATAAAGTGCCTACAGATCAAGGTCTATTTTGTTTGATCTACCAATTACTCCTAACAAATTGCACAGACCCAGATCTGCCAGTGTATTATTCGACAGCAGATCTGGGTCCATGCAGTTTGCAGTTGGACTCAACTTATAAACGTGTATACATGGTACTAATAAGTCTGATCCAACTGCAAACAACACAGACCCTAATCTGCCATTGTCTTAATGTGCCTGTAGATCAAGATCATACTCTTGTTCTGCCATTGTTTAATGTGCCTGTAGATCAAGATCTATCTTGTTTGTTCTACTGATTACTCCTAAAAAAGGCATAGACCCAGATCTACCAACACATTATGTAATGACAGATTTGGGTCTATGTAATTTTCAGATGGATCCGACTTATATGTGAGTATATTGGGTATCTTCCTTGCAAGGCAGTCTTTCTTCTAAGTATGTTTTACACAAAACCACAAATAATAAAGTTAAAGTGTATGAAATACTTTTTAAAATTATAACTGGTTCTTATCTACCAAAAACTACAATACTGTAATCAATTATATAGCTCTACAAAGCATTCTGAAGTCTCTTGTAGCCATTGTAATTTATATTAATTATAATGCAGAAATAAATTCTGACCAAAGTAGTCTCAATAAAATCATGGTCCCTGCGACCAGGCATAAAAGATACAAAATAAAAAGATGATAAAGAGAACATTCTTTACTTAGATACTATAAAGAGCTGGATAAAAATTGAGATTAATTTTCCTTATATTTTTTTATATAAAAAAACTGTTCTTAAAATCTGCTTCACAATGAGGAGATTTTACTATGAAAACATCACAGGCTTTGAAAAATCTTGTATTAACTCAGTATGACCTCTAACAGGAGCATAGTTCATGCATCACTATTAGACACTGCATTTGAGGTCTCACATGAAATGCATGCAGTTCACACATATATTACTGATTCACACTAAAATATAAACTTTACCAGCAAAGGGTAGCCTATCATAATACACAATCTATAGTCATTATTATCATGTTTGTTATTTACCACTGAATAAACATTTATTCCTATATCCAACTCCATAGATCAGAAAGACCTGTATACAGTATGGAAAAGTCCACATTTACTTACATTAATAAAGCATAAAATGAAAGTCACAGGGATTTTCTTTGGATATAAGTGGTTAGTACAGACAGATGCAACAAATCATAAAGTTTTGTGGTGCTATGGTAAACAGCACCAAAATAATATAAGTGACCTATAAACCAAAATTTCAAATAAGGTTACTGAAGCATGAAATACTGGTCACAGATACCTATTTATGCAATAATGGTATAGCACTTATCAAGATGCATTGAGTTTCATATTTTATGGTAACAATAGGATGCATATAGTGTGCCAAAAACTCACATGATTATGAGCCAAATATAAAAACTTAACCAAAGCCAGTAAATGATTAATTGTATTTGTCACAATTAGCTTAAATGGTGTGGTACTAAAAGAGATTCATGTTATAATAAATTTCATGATTGAAAGATGAACAGTACACAAGCAATGAACAAAAGATATAAAATTTAGCTGTGAAATTCAAGATATATACCCTGCCAAGTCTCATGATTCTAGATAGGAACATATGTACACAGAATGCAACCTATGCTGATCAGGAGCTAAACGAAAAACTTTAACCCAAAAAATTAAGCAAATCCAATTTTTTAACTTGCAAACTGAAAATATTTACTACATTTGCTGAAGGTTTAAGAAAATAACATAAGATCTAGAATATATACAATCTCTGAACTGTTGCTTCTTTCTTAAATAAGTACATTGCTCTGTTTCCACTAATCTTTCTAAAAACATGTGGTGCATATATATCTGAGAAAACTAATTTTCTCTTGTGATACACTACTGTACCAAATATCCAACATTACCGGATTGTCTTGATGTGATTGCTCTCTTTACTTCCATAAGCATAACATAACAGGGACATATTTTGCGGGACATGACAGGGACATGTTTTGCATGACATGACAGGGACATGTTTTATGGGTGTGCATGAGTAATGCTACACATCAAATCATTCTGGGATATGAGACAACCCCCAATTACAGCAACATTTTCTAAACACCAAGTTTAACATTTAATTTCAAGTTTTTCTATTAAATGCTTTGTCAGATGCAGAGCAGTTACATGTGTGCATGATAAAGGTATTGCAAATCAAGGATTTATGTCTTATTGTAGCCACTGATTAATTGTTTTTCAAATATCTACATTTTTAATACACTTTAGGTTCAGATTTTTGCCTTCACATAATGCATACCTAACTGCATACAGCTTGGACCCAGACCTGCCTTCACATAATGCATACCTAACTGCATACAGCTTGGACCCAGACCTGCCTTCACATAATGCATACTTAACTGCATACAGCTTGGACCCAGACCTGCCTTCACATAATGCATACCTAACTGCATACAGCTTGGACCCAGACCTGCCTTCACATAATGCCTTTACATAATGCATACCTACTGCATATAGATTGGACCCAGATCTGCCTTCACAAAATGCATTGTTACGTGTCTAGGCTTGTACAAAAGGTAAGAAGAAAAGAGCGAAGACAACAAGCTTTGTAGAATTTAACAAATAATTTATTTCCCTAGAAAAACAAGGTAAAAATGAGAAAAAGGACTTACAGTTTACGAATCAAATCCAAAATTAATCCAAGAATTAAAAAATAGAAGTCCTATCAATGAAATGTTCTAAATGAATTTGAGTTAGAGTCCCAATGAAATTCCAAGATGGAAGGCGATGACGTATGCTGTAACCTTCAAAGTGTTGTTGTGTCAACAGTTCCTTGTTGAATCACAGAAAATAATATTCTAGTTTTTGAATTCTAAATAATTTCAATAAATGTCTTTGTCCAAGAATTCTGTATGAGCACTAGTATTTTCCAGGGAAAGAATCACTAATTCCATAAAATAAAATTTTAACTCAAACTGGTCACAACAAAACACCTTTAGGTGTCAAAGATTTAGAACCCAACTGGCTAATTCTTACAAAGAAAATGGTTATACACTAAGTTAAGACATAAAACAGATTCCCGTAAGAGGGTCATGTGGTCATTTCTAGAACATCGTAGAAATTTTGTTACATGCTTAACATTACGTATTCAGTATAGAAAACAAATTTTAAGAAAACGTTGTTTACAAAAAGCCTTACTAATTCTGAATCTAGGTCAGCAACTAGATACAATGTTTCTACTACTGGTTGTTTATCAGGTCAAACTGAACTGAACTTCCAAAAAAAATATCAAAACCACTAGACAAAGTTATCATTACATAACATGTAAGGGAATAAAATAAAATAAAATAAAAATTTAAAACTAACAAACAACTAATTAAATTACATGTACATAACAGCATACCTAACTGCGTACAGCTTTGGCATGGATCTACTGTTACATAATGCATACCTAACTACATACAATTTAGGTTCAGATCTGCTTGCATAACAACATACAGCTTAGGCTAAAGTCTACCTTCACATGATATACACAGCTTAGGCTGAGATCTGATTTCACCTAATGGATACCTAACAACAGTCAGGAACACAGTGAACTTGATTTTGGACAAGGTCAAGTACAAAATACAAATGTATAGAACATATAATCATTAAGAAAAGCCAACAAATAATACAAATTAAATATACATAACAATACCTAATAACATATATCTTAGGCTAATCTGCTTTCACCTAATGCATACCTAACTGCATATAGCTTAGACCCAGATCTGCCTTTACATAATGCATACCTAACTCCATACAGCTTGGACCCAGATCTGCCTTCACATAATCCACTACTTGGAGCTTAGGCTCAGTTCTATGATCACATAATGCACTGGCATATCAGGATCTTTACTGAAGCCTAGTGCCTAGATCTGCCTTTACACAATGCATAACTAACTGCAGGCAATTTGGGCTCAGATCTGCCTTCCCATAATGCATACCTAACTGCATGCAGCTTTGGTTCAGATTTGCCTTCCCATAATGAACTGGCAGATCAGAATCTTTACTGGTCATTCTACTTATTCCTAGTCTAAATCTTTTCTATGATAAAGCCAGTGACATAAGAATCATTGCTTATTGTAAAGTCTTCATTTTCCCACCCAAACATCAGACATTATTTGCTTATTGTAAAGTCCTCATTTTCCCACCCAAACATCAGACATTATTTGCTTATTGTAAAGTCCTCATTTTCCCACCCAAACATCAGACATTATTTGCTTACCTATAATTTTTAAGCAAGGGTCAATGGAAGTGTTGGAATAGTTTAATTATCTGATATCAAAACTGTTTTAAAACAAGAGATGACAGTGGTATTGGAAAATATTATATAACAGAAATTAACTGAGTGCAAAACATGCAAGAATGAGCTGACATGAAGATAAAGAATCAGGCAGTCAGCTTCTGCAAGTTCCACAAATCCTTTGGTTATGAAAAGACTGACAAACATCACCAAATTGGGGGTGGCAAAATTTGGATTTTTCCAAATGCAAAAGGCTCTGATATCACCTATCGATGGAGTGTGTAACGTAATCGACCTATCACCCTTTGAGACTGAATGGGATTTAAGAAATAACAAACACGTATGTGAGTGACAATGAAAAAATGTATTATCCTCTCTTACTAACAATTGTAAAATAAAGAAACAGGACACTGAAATAATTACAAGAGTACATAGTATGGACCCAATGGAAAACAATGAAGAAGAACAAATGAATAATTATTTGGAATATTCAATAACTCTGACATTATCTTAGATAGTCAAACACCACCATGCCTCTTATCTCTATAGTCAACCACCATACTGACACTTCTCTTTATAGTCAACCACTATACTGACATTTCTCTTTATAGTCAACCACTATACTGACATTTCTCTTTATAGTCAAACACTATAATGACATTTCTCTTATAGTCACACACTATAATGACATTTCTCTTTATAGTCAAACACTATACTGACATTTCTCTTTAGAGTAAAACACTATACTGACATTCTCATACATATGACCAATGTTTACTTGACATTTCATATGATGCTCTTGACCCGCTTTCCTGGCTCGGTCACTTTAACCATCCAGGCCTTCCATGCACACACATGCTGGCATTTCTCCTGGCGGTCTTTCATCTCTCCTTACTACAGCGGCCTCTAGCTACATCTAGTTATCCACACCTAGTTAGCTGAATATGAGAAAACAAATTTCCAAATAATCTGTTTTCTGATTATCGTTCAGATTAATAACATCTGAGCATTTCAATCGAACCAATATCAACACACCTGAAATATTACGACTTTCTGTAATATACGAATGACATACCATTGATTGGCTAAAAAATATGACATGCCAAAACTCTAATATATATACATATATACAAACATCTTCAATATTGATTATAACGGCAACAAAAATAAACTACAAACAGGAGTACTGCATATATGGCCATATCACTGTCAATAATCTGAACTGTACCATCTCTCGCAACCAAATTACATAAGCCATACACTCTTGGTGAATTAAACTAAAAGTAGATAAAACAATGCAAGCATATATTATAACATTGAACATGTTTTGTGAAACTGAACATTAATTTGAACTAAAAAGAATGTAACTCACCCAACTTGTTGGCTCAAACTAGGCAAAACATAATGGCAATCCTGCCCCGACAGCTAAACATACAAAGAGCTTCCCTCTAATGGCCGTCCAAATCTTGATCCCCAAGTCATATATATAGTTGCGCACAGTAACACGTATCATGCACGTGCCACACAAGCAATGTAGGCATCACACAATGCAAGGAACAAGTACACTTAAAAAATACTATGGTGTGCCAAACACGTCACTTTAGTAATACTGGAATCTATGGTGGTCTAGCCAAGCCATATCAGGTATTTCATAACAGAGTGACATCAGAGACTCGGATTACGCTGACCCTCATCTGAGTTAATTATGCTTGCAACTGGGTGTTATCCATACACTGGACAGTCCCAGAGTCAATACTGACAAAGTGATAGTGATATTGAAAAGATATCTAAACAATGTTTAGACTTTCCTGAATAGCAACAAAAAGAATTTCCTTATCACATAAACAAGATTTGTGTTTATAAAACACATGTACCCTACTGCTAAAAAAAATGCATGCAAGTTAAAAATGTCAACATCCAAAAAAATTGCTAAATAATACAAAGTAAAATTCATTTCAACAACATAAACATTTTTAATCAGGTCATGTGTACACGTATGAATATAAAAAGGCTTATCAAAGTTCATATGCATCAGGCAAGCAGTTTTTGATTAAAATGAAGTGTCCAAGTGCAGCACATACAAATGACTGTATAAAACATAAAATAATCTTTGAAATGGTATAAAAATCTAATCTAGCTAATGTTCACATACAGTCCTACTAAATTTAATTTGCTTTGGTCAGGCATTTATGCTAACAAAACTTGCACTAGTTTTCTTAGTCTTTAATAATAGTGCTATCAAGCTTTTAATTTAAAACAGTCCAAAAGGTGCAACAAAACATAATTAAAAACATGGAATACAAATTTTATTAAATGGTATATGCATGTATATAAAAGAGCCCACCAAATTTCACATGTTTAAATTAATTGGTTTCAATGAAATCATTTAAAAAAAACAACAGATAATGGTCTGAGAGTGATTACATATGAAAGGACAGCCACAAAACTCCTGCTGCTACTGCAGTGGTGACAGAGTGCTAATGGCTACTCAAAAACATGACGTTCTTGTCATGGGCTTAATTACTTCAAAATCCCTTTGTCAAGTATCCCAACAGACAGAGAGATGAGAAACAATTACCTGTTACATTGATAAGGGATGGACTTCCAGTAGAGAAATATGATTCATTTAAACTGTAATCAAGAAGAAAGTTAATTTATAGGATTGCTCTCAAGTTTTTATTCATATAAAGATGTGTTTTAATCACTTTTCATGATATAAAAACATTGTAATTATGTATTTCTCTCCCTTTAAGCAACTAAATAAATCTTGAAGGTCAAACTTTTTTCAGCTAAGCAAGCTGAATGTTATAATTCAATATGCAGCTTTTATATATTTCCAAAAGATCATAAACTCTGCCCAACCTTGTTTTCATAATGCAGATGTGCTACGAAATCGTCGCATAAAATATGTTAGTTTTCTCTTGCTTACTTGATTTAAATGCTCCAACATGTCAAGCACTATGAAATCTAAATGGAATCCTGTAAAATTCTATAATATGATGGACATTAGTGCCAATGTCCTTCACCCAAAACAAAAGGCCAAGGTTGAAAGTTTTACTCTAATGTATCTTAAGCCAGGCCAAAATTAAATACCTCCAATAGTAATTAATAGCAAAAAGTGTAGAGAGAAAGTGAACTTTCACCCAAGGTGGCAGTAATAATAAATAAATAAATAAATAAATAAATAAATAAATAAATAAAATTGAAAATAATAAATGAAAAAGTAATTTTGGATGACTAATGAGATGATGCAGCATGTCACTGTGATGACAAGTTGACACCACATTTCATGTAAACATGGTAAGTTTCATTGGCTGATTGAGATTACATACGATTATGAAGCAATGTTTCTTTGATATTTATTAAGCCTGAAATAGGATTCTGGATTGAATGGCTTGCAGAAAATATGTCTGGACAAATTGAGATCGGAATATATGTCTTTGTAGTTCACTTTTACAAAGTTTGACCAAAGTGCTTTCTATTTATAATACCGATACAGATTAATCAATTTAAACACATTTTACCATACCCTGGTATAGTTCTCAATTACCCATGTAATGGTCTGATTAAATGAGACTAACACGACTCAAGTTCATTTATATCAGCCTCTAATATACTATTATTTGTTGTGTAATAGAACTTCCTTCAAATTTAATTTCATTAGCATTTTAGTATGGTATTTCAAGTAGTTCACTGTGACATCATTTTCATGCTTCAGCTTCTATTTCTGTGTCTGGATTAATATGGTAGACATTTGTTTTTAAAGTTTAAATAACTGTACATTTTACTTTGCACCAGTATAAAACCATCATCCTAGAAATATGTCACTGTGATTCAGTGGTCATGCATAATGGCAGTATTGGGTCACTGCTTAGCAAAAGGAACAGGTATGACTCCTTGGAATCTTCTTGCTCATTAAAATGAGGGCTTGGGAATGTCAAATGTGCCAGATTATTTCTTTTACATGCCATACAAGGAGACCAATTGAGGCACATTGTTTTCAACAGGAAATCACCTATGATAATGTTAACACTAAGAAGGTCTCTGATATTTTAAAAGAATTACATTTGTATTTTAAACATTTTACTGCCTTTTATTCTTTATCTTTATTTTGTATGCCATGTTTTGGATGCCTAAACTTCTTCAGCACTATCTAATCAGGACTGAGATGATATATGATTATATCACATATGTGTACCAACAAACAAACATACTTTGTTAAAATGTGGTCACCAGCATTCTTGTTACAAATGAGACCACCACAATTTTACTTGTGAATAATGTGCGCCAAGCTAAAACCAGAGTACAGTGTATTGCCAAGAACATGATACCATGCCAATATAAGGGTAGTTTACAGATACACTGAGTACACATGAGTTACTAACCCTTAAATCAATGGCGTCTTTCATGGGGATATGGGGAACCAAATTACTATCATTCAAAACTGAAGTGCATAGGCAAAGTCTACTTTTATAAACATTGACCTTGAGCTTAGAGTTACTGACCTTCAAATCAAAACAGATTTGTTTAGAGGTGAACACATGTACCAAGTTGTGTTGAAATCTAATCATTAGAAAACTTAGGTCATCATCCAAAAAAGAAAACAAATATTCATCCTAGATGGGCAATGGAAAATGATAATACCCTGAAATTTCCATTGGTTGGGCATAACAAAACAGCATAAAAAATATTGACCACCAATGATTTGGGTTTACATAATGTGCTGGCAGATTGAGGTCTATGATGATGATATATGTACTATTTGGGTACTTATAAAGTGAACTGCATCAATCCAGATCTACTGGCACCTTATGAAACATAAGGCTAAACCTAATCTATGGGCACAGATACAACGTAAGATTTAAATCTGTTTTTCAAAACTAGAAGAGCCCATCATTAGAGACCTGTCTGTATTTCAACATCAAGGAAGTGAACTAATTCCGTACAAGAGGTTTAATGGTTTTTAATCAAGAAAACATCAAATATGTTATAAACCAAATGAAATCAAAACACTGTTCCACTGATCCACTGTTATGCTCTGCTTTTTTTATAATTTAAAATCTCTATTTTCCTAATTAAAATGCTTTTTTTCAGTAATTTTTGGAGCCAACCTCAAATTCAAGCACTTTTCAAGGTAACCACCAAAATTCAAGCATTTTTCAAGATTGTATGAATCCTGGAACTCTACAGCAAAATGTTGGTTCCTTTTTAATTAAAGTTTCTGGGGCAACTTTGTATCTTCACATTGTTATTACTTAAGTTCTAATTGGCACTATATAGCCAGCATTGTTCTGACATGCTTCTCAACCATTTACATACATTCATACACACACATACAGACATACATACCGTTAAAGGGCATAAGAGACATAAAACACTAACAAGAGCATTCTCTTCTATGAGCTAACATAATGAACTGATAAAAACCAGCTATTGATACTTCTAAGGTTTGTTTGTTTTTTAAATATAGTTTTCACCATATCTGCTTCATGAGTTTTCATAATTGTCCAGCTCTAAAATCCATATTGTACTGGGTGAAAGTCACATACTTTGAGTAACCTTAGAATGACTTCCATCACTAGAAGCATATTTTATGCATCAGTAATGACTTTAACGAGAGTGTAGCAGTTGTCAAGATGCATCCAATTAACAAGTTTGGTGATTCTTATTATATATATACTAATGGCTTAAAGGCTGAGCTAAATCCTAAAACTTAACTAAGAATGTACAAATAGTGTACACATATGTACAAAATTAGCTCCTTACCCCCCTCCCAAGACGGACAAGTAGGTACTATCAAACTGTTCATTAGGACCTGGAAAGAATGATTAAGATACAGTGATATTGATGGCATGTATATGTTTTTATCTGTGAAGATGCCAATGCTGAGTCCAATGCCAGAGGTAACAATAAATCTCCACTAAAGAAAAGATAAAAATGTGAGGAATAAAACTTACCTGCTTTTAGAATGTGTACAATTCTGTCTTTCAGGTACTAAGTATGGACCTGGAAATGTTGTTGCAAGAAGAAACAATTAGTGTCAAGCAGATATACATACATATATATATATATATATATATATATATATATATATATATATATATATATACACATACACACACACACTCAGGATGACTTGTCTGGAAAAAAGACTTCATTAAACAATTACTTGATTCTAGAACAAAAATCAAATATGGAGGTTTTATTTCTGTACTTATGTTTCAATCTTCAATAAATGAAAACTCAACATACATTTTCCTGTTGCATTTCCCTTATGACAATTCTTCAGTAGTGGACAGTCAGTTTGTTCTTCCATGATGCAGACCTGCCAACTCTGACGAGTTCGTCTCAGTAAGGCAGTTGATTTTTTTCCATAAGTTTGACCAGTTTTCAGTAGGGTATAACAAAATATCATAAACTGCTACTGCGAAGCTGGAAAATGTAATTAAAAGTTCGGTATTCGAAACATGCAGCGACGATAAACATGTTCAACTGAAATGTTTGTAAAATACGCGTAGACTTTATTTACGACTAGTACAGTTGCACAAACTTTAGTTCCAAACCCTATGCAGCTCAATGGCTTGTAGCGGTCTCTCAACATGACATAATTCTTGGAAATTCTTTTTCCATTTCACATTTTTAAAAAAAAATTCTAAAATCAACAATTTGATCATGCAGACACTTCGCATGGACAAATAGGTGCAGTTTAAAGCATCTGAGGAACTGCTGTAAAGTTAGTCTGGTTCCATGACTAATTTCACTAATTCTAATATGAAACCTGGATCCAAATCAAACATGGACGAACAAATTTTCCGGATTTTTCTGCAATGCTCATTTTTCTGTAGTTTTTGCTTTTTATCCCATAAGTCCGTATTTTAAGGGTAATTTTCATAAGACTTACAGCAAAATCGTAAGGGTTGGCAGGTCTGCATGATGTCACACACAACTGAAAAGAAAAGCCTTATTCAGGGGAGGTAATAAAGTCAGTAAGTTTTTGAATGTCATTATAATAACTTTAGTGCTAAAGTTCAGGATTTTTTTCCAAGTAAAATTGTGTTGGTACACCAAATGCATGCAAAACCTTTAAGTTTAAAATGTTATTTCTAGTATATTCTTAACCCATATCATTATATATCTGCCACACAGCATGTTATATTAAAATAACATCATCTCTTACACCCCGTCCCCTACGTTTACCTGTTAAGAAAAACAAGATTCCAATAAATCTTAAGAAAAAACAACAGTGTCAGACAGTGACCTTTATTTGTACCATGATATATGCCCATCACCTGTAACCTATTTAAACAGTAAATGGTCATGGTTCACATTTTGCACTTCATGCTTGTGGAAAATATCACCAATGGATAGTTTACAGTTAACTGTCATACAGACAATTAAAAGGTCAAGGCAGTCAAAGATAAAAAACAGTCCAAAGAATACTTAACTGACTGACAATATCTAGGGTAATTTTGTGTTTGCAAGTGCTTAGGCAATGCTATGGCAGAGCCTGTTAGGTTATTTGGCATAGCTTAAGCAGATGAAGTGGAACAATCCAATTAATTTGAAGTTAGGTAAATCAGATTTTCATGCTGAAGAAATAAAGTTATTACACTGTGTTGCCTTGAATGAGAATGTTGAAGATATCTTTAATAAAGATTATTGACCAGTTCATGATCACTGACATTTCTCTGAAGTCAGATATTTTACTCTATATATAAAATACAAAACATGCTCTTACGCAGTGGAATGGTAAAGTTTTGAGCAGTGTGAAAGTGTGATTCATTTTGAAAGGCAAAATACTGAAACACAAATGCGATTCAGTGAAAGAGGAGCCAAATGTGAAGTGACCAAAACCAAGCAGAAGCAAATTTTTAAGTAACTTATGTTTCTCCAAGAATACTTACACAATCACATTATGTTAGGAATATTAGCCTGCTACCTTGTAAATCCAACCCTACTAAAAGATGAAAAAAATATATTCTTGTCTCTCTCATATAGACAAAGGGCAATAACTCTTGCCCATTACCTCCCCTTGCCACCACCACCATGTGTTGCTAGTTTTTACCTGATCGATATACTAACAAGGATATTCACATGGTGGGATAGGTTGGGAGGGTTCTTAAATAATGTGATTAGGCAAGTTTTTTTTGAGAAATGAAATTTACTTTAAAATTTGCTTTCTCCAAATACATTCCCCAATCACTTTATGTCAAGAGAAAATGTAATAGGAGGAGGGAATGCTGTGCATCCGACCTTTACCTTGTGTATCTTTCTTGGGAAAGATGGCTGAATTCTGCATGCAAACAATAACCTATTCTCCTAATTACATAAGTAGCACACCCTAGGGTCATTGTGTGTGCATGTTACCACTACATATGGTTAAGAAGATAATTATTGAAATCTTCTTACCTATAAAATTTCACTGGTGAAGCCAGTGAAGCTGATAGACTGTGCTGATTGTTTAATTGGGTCTGATGGCCATCTGTGCTGCTGCCACCAGACCTACCAGATTCAAGGTTTCCCTCTGTGAAGCTAAATCTGTTTCCCACGAAATACAGTGTCCGAAAATATATCGTAAATAAGGTACATACCAGCTGATGGCCTTGTATACTAAATATGAGTGTTGTCATTGTCAATGTAACAAAAGTCCCTTGAAGGGACTGATATTTTACTGACCAAAATCAGAGATAAGTCTATTTCTACCATCCTTTTCTCTTCTTTTTAACTGTGGAATATTGAAACTATCTCAGATATTCATGACAAATTACAACATGCCAGATTTTGTATCACAATATTTTCTTACTTCCAGAGCTAACATGTTCACTGGATACCTGTAACTGCAAGGTCACTGCAAAAGTAAAAGATTCAAATTTTAAAGGTCATTCTGACATTTCTTTTCTTGGGATATAATTTCAAAAATGTATGGGTTTGTTTTGCTAGATTAAAAAATATTTAGAAACAACTCATAATTAGGACTTAATGGCCTGGATTTTTTAATTCTTAAACAAAATAATGAATTAAGATCTATGATGAGAACATTATTTATTACCCAGGAGAAAAGATATTGCAACTCCAACTCCACTGATTGTAGTTGCTACTGCTGTTGCTGTGGTTCTCTGGTGAGGTGGAAACCATTCTGCTGACACAACTGGTGGTCCTCCCATGACAACAGGGCCTGCAACTCCATTTAGAAACTGCCCAGTGTGTATTAACCTTGAAAAAAGTCAAGAAACAATTTACAATAAGTATTAACATTGAAAAGTAGTCAACATATGACACAAGATACATTATAAAACCACATACAATGTCATAAATTTTTTTCTTCACAATCATGCATACAAGAGGTCATTTTAGTACAAGGATTCACCTGCTCTACTGCTACATTATTCAAAAACATAACATAGCTCATTAGTGTTTGAAAGGTTAGTCACTGCAACCTCCTTATTACGGTGTAAATAACAGTACTCAGACTGATTGCACTTTAGAGTTCAATGACTGCTCTTGCAACAATGTCACAAAAATAATGTTAAATGCAAAAATTTAACATGATCATGGGAGCATAAAAAGTTGGCCACTATAACCCATTTTTTGCTTATTCTTAATAGTACATTTTGAGATAAATGGGCCAATAAGGCTACAGGACAACACCCATGCATGATGTTACAGCCTCAACATAAAAAAATAATGAAAAGAAAAAGCGCTAACTGTGTTGCCTATGGGAACATTAGCAACACCACTATCTGAATGCGACAACAATGTCTCACATATACTTTGTAGTCCACATAAAAAACTGCAATGCATTGCCAACTACATGTATGTCTATGCCACAATATAAATCACACTGGTATTTTTAAATTTTACTTCAATCTTTATATTTTTAACAAGAAAACTTGACAATAAACTTTACATTTGTTTTTTTTCTAATTATGACAGCCATGTTATAAACACACATATGTAAATCACACAGTCTATGTTTAGTTTTCTCTGGACATGTATACAGATGTGTGCAAACAAAACTGATCAGAACATTTTTTTTTTCTCACATCAATAGCAAGGAAACCATCACATATTACCCATCCACCTGTACAGGATCACATATTAAAATTTCAATGACAGATTATTAAGGCACAGATGTTTTTGTTTGTTTTCCATAAGCAGTTAGAAATTGTAGTACATAACAACAGTTATGGGCAGAGACAAATAAAACTGGAGAAAACTATCAGCATCTGAAATGTTACCACTTACCAGTACACATGCCAAAATAAAGTCCATTGCTAGACTCCAGGGTTATAAAAAAAATGCTCCCACCACATGACAATCTAGGTCACATTGTAAAGTAACAAGAGGGACAATAACACAAAGTACAGAAAAGGCAATCCTACAGGGTTTCCACATTAGTTCAGGGCCATAGTTACATACCTGTGATATTTTTCTGACATCAGACTGTGAGGAATCACAAAATATTAAGTGAGATTTTAGAATTATGTGTCAGACTTCATTTTAAGATTTCTTGGATATTCATTGAGGTAAAATACTAATGATTGTACTTAACTTTTACCAGACATTTGTAAGTAACAAATCTCCCATACCAATAATTAAAATGGTCTTCACTTCATTTTCTATGGGTCATTTCAACCATTGTGAACCTGCTGCAAAAATATATGCAGGACATGGTTTTAAAATCCTCATTTTTATTTATGTATTATATATCCTTCAATTTACTATAAATAGAGAAAAATGAAAGAAAATTTAAGATAAGAACTTTATTCTTCTGTGAAAAACCAGTCTCAAGATACAGCCTAAAATTCAGATTGATTTTTCCTCACTGTACGGTATCACATGTATGCAATTAATTCTGTTAGATATTTTCACATTCTATGAAATGTCATATGTAATTAATTATGCATGATTCTTCCTTGTTGCAAGTTATCACAGGTAATTAATTCTGGATGATTTTCAATGCTTTGTAGGTATCACATGTAATTAATTCTGCATGACTTTTCTGCACTCTGTGAGATATAAAAGATAGTCAATTTTTCCAGAGTCTGTGAGGTATAACAGGTACATAATTAATTCTGCATGATTTTTCCTCTCTCTGAGAGATATCACAAGTATGTAATTAATTCTACATGATTTTTCCTCACTTTGTGGGCTATCACCAGTATATAAGTGTTTTGGATTTTTAACGTAGCTTTAACAATTTTTCAGTCATATCGCTACGATGTCTGCAGTGGGGCAGTTTATAGTGATGTTTAGCACTGGGGTATCATGCCGCAGACATGTAACATAATGTCCCACCCAGTCACATTATCCTGACACCAGGCCGACAAGTCCTAACACTAACCTCTTAATGCTGAGCGCCTAGCGGTGCAGATTTTAGTACCATTTTTATAAGTCTTTGGCATCACTCAGCTGGGGTTTGAACCCTCGCCTTCCCAGTATATATGTAATGATTTGTTTCCTCAGTCTGTGAGATAATACTGGTATTTAGTTACTAACTGAAGAGGAATATAACTGTGCAGAACTGAAACTTACCAAGTTGCTTTTGTTGGATCAGAAGTAATACAGCGTAAGCCTGTTCCCAAGGCAACTAGAAAACTTGCACACAAACATGCCCAACGGATACCTGCAATTTATTGTTGTACTTGAGCAAGACAACTGAATTTTCAGAATAATTTTAACATTATTTATAAATAATTGCACAATATGGGAGTGAATCATTTATATTATAAATATGCTAAATTTATTAAATTTGCTGAAGTTTCATCAAGCTAAAAAATCATGACTGACAATATTTTATGGCAGCCAGTTTTTTGTAGAGTTTAATTTTCACTATTATCATGAACAATCTTTATGCTGCAAAATGTTTTTAAAAAAATAATTAAAATTTCTTACTGTTATGTATATTTAAGTTAATTGTTTGTCTGTTAGTTTTAAATTTTGTTTTTATTCCATTACATGTTATTGTAATGTAACATTGTTTATGGGACTTGACTTTGGCCAAAATTGAGTTCAGTTCTGTTTCACCTGATTCACTTTTTTTTTAAAAATTTTATTTCATTAATGTAAACAACTAATAATAGATTCATTATTTTCTATGGGTATTAGCTCATTGACCAAATTATTATTCAAGTAAACAAGAAGGCGTAAACATGTTGATTTGGTCAGGGTTTTGGGGATTCCAAAGTTAATTTTATAGGGTATTATGTTTTAAATAAACATGGCTCATTAGATCATTCAAGAAGGTTATTTTCCATTGGGTAATGGTTGTTTTTAGAAAATGCTAATTTGTGACCTGAGGTCAAACAAAAAACTATATTATCTTGTGACTGTCAGGATTTTACCAGTTGTGCTTTAACATCTGGCACTTTAAGTTGTATTATGCTGTGTCCAGTTTGGGCTGAATTTTATTTTCTTCAAGTTATTGAATTCAAGTGCTTATTTTCTCTGGAAATACAAAAGTACTCTGACAAAATTCTTGGATAAAGACATTCATTGGAATTTATACTGAATTTAAACCTGGAATAATATTTCTGTGATTCAACAAGAGACTGATGAAACATCAGCACAATGCAGGCCACAACAGAAATGTCATCAGACTTGAACTGAATTTTATTCAGGACTTTTTTTTTACCAGGACTTGTGTCTTTAATTCTTGGATAATTTTTGGATTTAATTCGCAAAACCCTAAGTTGTTTGTTCTCATTTTTCACTTTGTATTCTAAGGAAATAAATTATTTATTAAATTTTACAAAGCTTGTATTCTTCACTCATTTGTGTTACTTATTTTAAGAGCACAGACTCGTAACATTACAAAATTAAATAACATGTACCTATACCTAACGAATAATATCTAATAGTAGCATTAAATCAAAACACAGGCAAAATGTAAGATTGGAAGTGCAAAATATTGGCACTGTGGAAGCAGCTCATTACAGTAGCACAGCCATGTGTTAGTGGTGATATGCCATAGAGACCATTCCAGGAAGAAGAAAAAAACTCATGCCTTTGTTTCATTTCACAAACTATTCCAAAATTACTTAAATATTACCTCCCAACCTGAAAGAGTTACATTAATTAAAATTTATATCTCACATTGTGCAACAAACATAATGCTATTTAACAAATAAAGTGTCATTATTATGATTTACCACCATACAAAGACATATTTTTCAACTGACTTTTTGCTACAGTGCACACTTAATTATCTTCAACAAATGAATTTTCTTCAGCAATATAAAACTGTTTGAGAATGGTTGATCTATACTTACTTGGCATAACATTTATGGCATTTATTTGCACTGAGAAAAGGGGTTGGTCAAAAGTGTTAATTTTGATATTCAATAAAATTAGTCCAACTATCAGTTTCTTTTACCTTTGCATAAGAGGCATAAAAGCTGTAAATCAAAGTATAACTTAAGTAAATCAATAAAAATTACACCATTATAACTCTTATTAATTTCTACACATAAAATACAACTTGGGCATCAACTTTACTATAATGCTGCATCATTCTGTAAGAGTTCAATCAGCTTGCCTTGATTTATTAGTACCTTACATTCAATTCACAGCAAAACCTGATGAATATACAGTTCTTGTGTGTCCTTGGATTCTCATGCAGAAATATCTACTGTTACCAGTAATTAAAAACCAAGCTATCCATTTGAGCATTGCTTTGGGTCCCTAAAGAAACTATTTAAAAGCTAAAATTAATATCTGCTCTTGAATAAATTAGGACTAAAATTCAAATAGGACAAAAAATCAATGAAAAGATTTTAATTTGCTATAATATTAAACGAAATTAGAATATTCTGACTCTGGGATAAGTGTACTATCTTTGAAAGCTAGGCAATAAAGAAATTCAGCCAATCAGATGCAAGATGACCATCATTAATATGCATGAATCTTACCCATTATTGAACTTATGTACACTATTGGTCACATACGCCTGTATCAAAATTGGGTTAAAAGTAATGCCTCCAGAGTTGTTACATTTTCAGTTAGTCTGATGCAAGATCACCGCACTAATATGCATGAATCTCACTGTCACGAAACTATATGTACTAAATACCCTTGTATAATATACGAACAAAAATTTACATTGCCACATATAGTGTTAATAGGGGGTGTATAGTTACAGCATTAACTAATTCAAAATACTCTGTTCAGTTTATCCACTGCTGCACATAAGAAGTGCCAATGGCAAGAAATCTGATTACCTTGAGGTCATTGTCTGAGGACTTGACCACAACCAAGGTACATATAGGCCAAAATTTTATCTCTATCATCATAATACAGATGAGTTTTGCCTGGAAGCTGTCCACCTTACTGAAGCAATTTTCAGCTTCAGAAGTACGTAAAAATTAAAATGTGTTCCTTTTTACCATTTTCTCTATGTGATAGAATTGTTTAATATATTAGATATTTCAGAATTTATTCTAATTTCAGACCAATGCCTATATAACACCATGCTATTCAGATAGAATATAGTCTGATTCAAGTCAGCCATTTTTATACCTGAACAGACATGGTCAAATCAATTACATACCACACGCATTAAATGTTGAGTAGTGTTCAAAGTTTTTTACAATCCAGTGTGATTATTCTTGCTACAGACAGATTCAGTTTTGAATATGGTTACTATAATTGTAATCTCATACAGCTGTTCTTATGAAATAATTAAATGCATAATGAAGTCAACTGAAATATAATCATTTTCTTATATCCACTATTGGACTTTGTGCACATCATTTTGTGACATCCACTGTTGGACTTTATACACATCATTCTGTTATATCCACTGTTGGACTTGGTTCACTTCATTGTGTTATACCCACTGTTGGACTAGAAGCGTCATTTTGTTATATCCACTGTTGGACTTCATGCACATCATTTTGTTATATCCACTGTTGGACTTCATGCACATCATATTGTTATATCCACTGTTGGACTTCATGCACATCATTTTGTTATATCCACTGTTGAACACTGTACACATCATTTTGTTATATCCACTGTTGGACTTCATGCACATCATTTTGTTATATCCACTGTTGGACTTCATGCACATCATATTGTTATATCTATCACTGTTGTACTTTGTGCACTTCATTGTGTTATATGCACTGTTGAACTATGAGCATTATTTTGTTATATCCACTTTTGGACTTTATACACATCATTCTGTTATATCCACTATTGGACTTTATACACATCATTCTGTTATATCCACTGTTGGACTTAATACACATAATTATGTTATATCTACTGTTGGACTTTATACACATCATTCTGTTATATCCACTGTTGGACTTTATACACATCATTCTGTTATATCCACTGTTGGACTTTATACACATCATTCTGTTATATCCACTGTTGGACTTTATACACATCATTCTGTTATATCCACTTTTGGACTTTATACACATCATTCTGTTATATCCACTGTTGGACTTTATACACATCATTCTGTTATATCCACTTTTGGACTTTATACACATCATTCTGTTATATCCACTGTTGGACTTTATACACATCATTCTGTTATATCCACTTTTGGACTTTATACACATCATTCTGTTATATCTACTGTTGGACTTTATACACATCATTCTGTTATATCCACTTTTGGACTTTATACACATCATTCTGTTATATCCACTGTGGACTTTATACACATCATTCTGTTATATCCACTTTCGGATTTTATACACATCATTCTGTTATATCCACTACTGGACTTTATACACATCATTCTGTTATATCCACTGTTGGACTTTATACACATCATTCTGTTATATCCACTACTGGACTTTATACACATCATTCTGTTATATCCACTACTGGACTTTATACACATCATTCTGTTATATCCACTTTCAGACTTTATACACATCATTCTGTTATATCCACTTTCAGACTTTATACACATCATTCTGTTATATCCACTGTGGACTTTATACACATCATTCTGTTATATCCACTTTCAGACTTTATACACATCATTCTGTTATATCCACTTTCAGGCTTTATACACATCATTCTGTTATGTCTACTGTTGTACTTCGTGCACTTCATTGTGTTATACCCACTGTTGGACTATGAGCATCATTTTGTTATATCCACTGTTGTACCTGATGCACATTATTTTGTTATATCCATTGTTGGACTTCATGCACATCATTTTGTTATATTCACTGTTGGACTATACTACTAAGTAAGGTGTCAGATTCTTCCAATTATTTGGATACATTAAAATTAAACATCACCTCATTACAATGCATGTATTAAGTTCATTATCAAGATCTTGACACATTGGAAACATGGCCTCCAGAATGGTAGAAAGCTCAGCCAATCAGAAGCAGGATCATCTCATATGAATGCATTGATCTTGCACAGTATCGAACTCAAAAATTTTTATGACTCAAGCTCATATACCAAGTTCATTCAAATCAGATCAGAAATATGGACTCAGTAGTGGTAATGAGCAATTGTTGATGTATAGATGATGAACAATGGATGACACATGATGCATGATGGATGTAGAATAATACCATTATCTCATCTAGACTTACTGCCAAGTGAGATAATAAACATAAATATGTAGTCCTTCAAAATAACAGACACAGAAAAAACATAATACTAAACAATTTTAGAATCATCAGGAAACTAAAGCCTTAAAAAAAATTAAATTGTTTTCTCTCACAAAAAAGGGAAAAGATGCCAAAGTTCTACAAAAAGCATTTAAAATAAAACAAAAAGGTAAAGTCCTTAACATTATTATCAAATTTTTTTTATATACACCATATTCTTATAATGTCAAATATTTAATAATCTTGAGGAACACTGTCAAAAAGCTGCTTGGTAAAACTGACATCATAATATTTGTGTCAGAGAAGAAATATTACTAATTTGCTTTGTACCAACAGACATAAGAGAATGGAATCTACTCCCTGACCATATCAAAATTTTGTCTCTTCCTTGGAATGTTTAAACATATGCCCAAAATTCAATTCTTTCAATTTTCATTACATAATTTATAATCAAGAATATGAAAATTTCCTTCAGCTGAATAAATAGCTAAAATGATATTAAAAATAGGAGTCACAAACTTTTTCCTGTTTCACTTGTACTTTACCATCTTCCATAACATGAGCGACTAATAATAATAATAATAATAATAATAATAATAATAATAATAATAATAATAAAAATAATAATGCAGACGTGGTACAATGCATAACCTTTAGAGGCCATGAAATAGTATACCAAGACAAGATTACAAAACAAACACCATGATATTACAAAACAAAAAAATGCTGACTAACACCAATGGGCATTCTGTCCACATAGCTGGGCACTGGTACATAAAAGAACATCATCCATATGGACTTCATTTTAACAGTGGGAACAATGAGAATATGTGGGTCAGAAGATCAATTGTAAATTTCTAGATGGGGTGTACACATGAATGAGGCCAGATAGGTATAATGGACTGAAGCCAGCCAATGAAATGTAGCATAGTGAACAGATTTTGTGTTTGATTCTGGATTAAATGGGTAGCCAGTGTATGTTATGGAGCATTATTTAACCTCTTATTCTTCTCAGAGTGTTTTGAAGTGCCCCCGAATCAATTCAGGAAGAATGGGAGGGTAAATAATACTAAAACAGACACAACAAACAATAAATACACATCAGGTTTTATTTTATTTTTAATCTTAGAAACACGTGCCTCTCATACGAAAAGAAAATGAATCCAAAAGAAAAAATTCATAATCAAAGTTCAATAATCCCCCCCCCCCAATATTTAAAAAAACAAAACAAAACAAAAATAAAAATATAGACAACCAGGGGAAAATGTGATACAATTGCTGTCTTGACACAAATATCTATAGCATACAAACAAAAATATAGCAAACATACACATAGCAGACACACTACAATAGCAGATCCTTGGCAAGGATCACTAAAAAACATGGGAATGGAATCCAACATGGACAAAGGTCTAATGGATGGATGAACTTCAACCATTAGCTGAGAGAAACTAGCCAGGGTACCTCAACAATAGGGAAAACACCTGATCCAAAAACAATATCTAAATAAATGTTTGATCAAAATTCTTTAAATTGCAACACAACACCAATAAAACCTTAGGGGAAACATGAACACATAAAACCTTCTTTCTTTTTTTGGCAATCAAGGGGGCACCTGAACAGTGCCCAAAAAGATTAAAAAATATGGAGCAGGGGGAGGTGTGCTCAGTTCTTTGTACTATAAAGATAATCTGAGAAGCTGTGTTTTGAACTTTTTGAAGTTTTTTTTTTGTAGATACTGAGATGAACCAGATATAAGTTAATTTCAATTGCCCAGCCCTGAAAGTACTAAGAAATACATTTGTGTTTTGGTGGCATCAACATTGCTAATGGAGCTGATGCATCTCAACTCCAAATATGCAGCCTTGCATATGTTCATTACATGTTGGTGTAATGAGAGAGAACTGTAAAGAGTGACACCTAGGTTTCATACAGACTACATGACTTTAATGTTGGCAATGCTGAAACTTATTGCTTGACGTAATGGGTGTGAATGAGAAAGTCTTTGCATGATGATCAAGATGGCTTTAGTTTTGTCATCATTCATCGGCAGCCTGTTACAAGGTGTTGATGACTTCACATCAGAAATGCACTTCTCTACACCTTGGAATGTAGCCTCAACTTCAGTGGGGCAGCTAGATTTGTATATTTGAGTAACATCAGCATACAATTGATGAGACACTGGATGTCAATCTATGACTCTTGAGAGCAGCCAAGTTCATAGAATGAAGAGAGCTGGGCAGAAAACAGAGCCTTGTGGAACACCAAAATATATATCAGCTGGGCTGGAATGTTTTCCATTTAGGGACAAAATTTGTGTCCTATTGACTAAGCAGGAATTAAACCACAGTAAAACTGCATCATGTATACCAGGTACATGCTGGAGACAGTGAAGTAATATATCATGGTCTATTGTGTCAAATGTTGCAGACTGGTCAAAGAGGGTGAGGACTGTAATATATGCCTATGACTACGACATTGCCACTGTTCTGTAGTGAGGCTCAATGCATGTACATATTAAAAACTGGGCAATAATAATTAGGTTATGCTGGCCTGAAAATCTAATTCAAATTCGACACTTTCCAGTTCTATGCACTTCATTTTAATCACTGGAATGACACATATGCACAGGGAACTAGTCACCCATATTACTAAAATACATATATGTACAGGTAACCAGTCACCAATGGGAATAAATTACACAAGATTAATATTTTACATATCAAATATCTCTCTCTCTCTCTCTCTCTCTCTCTCTCTCTCTCTCTCTCTCTCTATATATATATATATATATATATATATATATCATTATCCAGCTGTTTATATGGGTAGTATGTTCTGAGTATTCAACAAACAATATCTCAATGACTGGAGATGTGTATAATTTGGCCAATAAATCAGCCCCTCACCCATGATGATATTGATTTTCGGTTTGGGGCTGACATCACCTATTCATTAAAAGCTGTAAAAATCTGCAGCCATTTTTGGCTGCACACATTGGTGTACATTTTATACACTTACCGATATTTCTCACGGCTGTGGAGCTACTGTTGTCTGAAAGGTTCTTTTGGTGACATATACATTATGTTTCCAGAGCTAATCCTATGTCTGGTGGCTTGTAAATCTTTCACATTTGTGATTGGGCACAGAGAAGTAAATCTTTCACATTTGTGATTGGGCACAGAGAAGCCTAAGTCAGTTCCATATTTATAGCTATGCAAACAGGATGTTTACAGTTCTGACTGTCTTACCATATATAGTCACAATCAAGTACAGCTGTAAACAACACTAACCCGGATCTGCCATTGCACAATGCACTGTCAGAGTAGAGCCTAGTATGTTGTTTATTCTACTTATTACTCCTAATAAACTGAAGAGACCCAGATCTGCTGGAACATTAAGTAATGGCTGATTGGGTCTTTGCGGTTTGCATTTTGGACTCATAAATGAGTATATATGATATTTACCTTTCACATCAATTAACCATGAGAACGGGAATACAAACACAATGTATGCTATAGGACCCCAGTTGCTGAGTAAAGCAATAGTTGAATCTGTCCAGCCAAATGCATCCTCACTTGCACTTGCAACTGGCCCCCATGTGTTCCAAACTCCAGCTTGTATGGCTGCACTGAGGGAAAAAGCAGCCAGGATATACCATCTTTGGAAATAAACCTGAAATGTACAGTGCACTTGTATAATTGAGGATATATATATATATATATATATATATATATATATATATATATATATATATACTAACATTGAACAAATGCACAAAACACTCAGATATTCAGATGTTGGAATATGATTCCCTTTTATGGATAATGGCCATCCAGAAAACCATCTGAAACCATTATCAGTTCTTGGTCTTTACATTCAGGTAAAACATTTTGGTTTATGTATAAACAGGACTAATGGAACAAGGTTTTTATACACAGATGGCATAAGAACATGTTTGCATATGCTTTCCAATTTTTCTCACATACATTTTAATGTTTTATAAGCATTATAATAATGTGTCCTAATTATAAAATGTGCATAAATTCATGACAAATGCTCATTCACAAATACTTTGTATGAGTAGTAACATGGGTATATTAATTATTGGGACATGATATCAGCATCACTGAGAAATGCTTTCTCTAGGCATCAGCATCAGCATATGAATCAATGGGACATAATAACAGTATTCCTGAGAAACACTTTCTGTGTGTGGTACTATGAGCATATGAATCTGTGGGACATAATAACAGCATCACTGAGAAACACTTTATCTGTGTGGTTGTACAAACATATGAATCTGTGGGACATAATAACAGTGTCACTGAGAAACATTAGTCTGTGTGGTTATACAAACATATGAATCTATGGGACATAATAACAGTATCACTGAGAAACATTAGTCTGTGTGGTTATACAAACATATGAATCTGTGGGACATAATAACAGTATCACTGAGAAACATTAGTCTGTGTGGTTATACAAACATATGAATCTGTGGGACATAATAACAGTGTCACTGAGAAACATTAGTCTGTGTGGTTATACAAACATGAATCTGTGGGACATAATAACAGTATCACTGAGAAACATTAGTCTGTGTGGTTATACAAACATATGAATCTGTGGGACATAATAACAGTATCACTGAGAAACATTAGTCTGTGTGGTTATACAAACATATGAATCTGCAGGACATAATAACAGTGTCACTGAGAAACACTTTCTCTGTGTGGTAATATGAGCATACGAATCTGTCGGACATGTTAACAATGTCACTTAGAGATACTTTCTCTCTGAAATGACATCAGAGTAACAATCACAACCTGGTATTTACTATTAATTAAAGTCTAATTTAATGTTAGATGACATAATTTAATGTTATATGACATAATTTAATGTTGTATGACATAATTTAATGTTGTATGATATAATTTAAACTTATATGACATATTATGCTACAAGTAGCCAGTGTTCAACTAATTTCATAACATTTTCTGAATGTAACTAAACTGACAGCAAATTTATACAAAGTAATTATACCTACTTCCAAATGCAACTTTACATAATTTCTTTGGTGCAAAGCACATGGCTGCAACTAAGCCTGATTCTGGCTTTACTGGCCAATAGACAGTGATTAAAACATCCAGTTTTAGAATGTCAAATAGATTAAGAAATTTGTAGAATGATTCATGAAATAGAACATTTCCATTGGCTGCAAACTGAGAAAACAATGGAACATTATTAATTTTATGCACTCAGGCTTGTTTCTGGATTTTGCCATTTCAGCTGATATACTGTGGATGTTTAAAACAAGAAACCAACAAGATTGATGAGGGTGATGGAGGGAGGCACTGAACATAAGGATTTTGATCCTAAACCTCTGTAGAAAAGTTTATTAAAGTTTGCTTAAGAAAAAAGAGAATGTAGCATGCTGTACTGTGCTGCTTAAAGAAGAAATAAAAAAGTAGATGAAATTAGTATCAAAATGGCCATTTGTTTCTTCTTCCAGTGTCTTGGCCAATTTATTGATCTGAAATGGAATTAAGCTAGCTAAATAAATTAACACAAAAAAAGAAAATGTAATCTCTTCCTTGAATTCTTCTAGGTACACACAAAATTAAAGAATGGAAAGGTAAAGCCATTAAGAAATTGTTGAAATTTAATATCACAAACAATCACTTTTCTCCATTACCTAAGTTTTTGATCATTTCACCATACAGTAACACTATTTCACAATGAATGAGAATGAGCAATCTGATGCCATATGTATTGGCACATCTATTTATAGATCCTATGCAATATTATACTCTTAACAGAGTCAAATCACGTAAACCAACTTTAACTAAAGATATTCTGTATAAATTACAGCCATAAATAAGAATTACAAAAATTAGACAAAATCATGTACCAGGAGTTAAAAAAATATAGATATACATAACAATTGGGACTCTTATTTTTATGGCTGGGACTCCACATTTTTACAAGGAAGGAGTTTTGGACTGCAACTTTCATAATCATATGAAGAACCCTGAATAATAATACTACTACTACTAATAATAATAATAATAATCATAGTAACTGCAAATACCCAATGTGACTTTATTTCATTATTGTCAGATTTAAATTGTAATATGTGTAATAAACCAACATGATCACAACCATCACCCTAGTCTGAGTTTCCTCTGACCCTTGCCACCCCATGTTTGATATTTGGACATTTATGTTACACCCCAACATAAATGTCCAAATATCAAAAAGGGGGTGGCAAGGGTCAGAGGAAACTCAGACTACTATCACCCCTAGTACCTAAACAATGAGGTGATCCAGGGGATGTAATAACTTATCAGTTACGTATATTACATGTCATGTTCTCTTTATATATATATATATATTACAACTCAGTGGTCTTAAACTAAGTAACAGAAAAAAGTGAATACCAACAAGTTTTGCCAAATTCAACAAATAATTTATTTTCCTAGAATACAAAGTGAAATTTTTAAAAAAGAACTTACAGTAATGTGAATTAAATCTCAAGTAGTCCTTAAAGATTTATCACAAGTCCAAATGTATAAAGTTCATACTGAATTTCAGTGGTATTCCAAATAAGTTCCAATATTGACTGTGTTGATATGCCTGTAGTCTTGAATGTGGTACTGAGCCGATGGCCTATAGTATGGAGATGTGCTAAAAGTCTATTCACAATAATATATTCCAAAATGTTCTTGTCTGAAATCACTATAATTCCAAATAATGTTCCAGTCCAAGAATATTATAGATGAGCACTTTGTATTTCCAATGAATAATAATTGGAATAAATAATTCCACTCAAATGAAATACTGAACACAACAATAAGGCTGATTCTGCTTCAAGATATTAAGGCAAGAATGAGTAATTTCTCAAGTAAACAAGATTATATTTTAAAAAAATTAGGACACAACAGCAGAACCAGGATGATGGTCAAAAGTTCATTTCCAGAATGTTTTTAGTTGGCAACAAGATAAAATCTCTCCCAAAAATTATAATAAAGACCATGGGAAACATCAGATACAACAGGTTATTCCATGGTGGAATGCCAATGTCCTAGACCCAGACCCAAATAAAAATATAATGACTGTAATATTTAACCAATGATCATAATATTTAACCAACACTGAAAGAAAAATATAAACTACGTATTATTTGTTTACTAAATAAAAGTTACTGGTCAGGTACACAATGAACTTGATTTTGGACATGGTCAAGTCCAAAATACAATAATACATAACATGTAATTATGGAAAAAAAACTAACAAATACAAAGTGTATATATATATATATATATATATATATATATATATATATATATATATATATATATATATATATACAGTATATATAGATAGTTTTATCAGGAAATATTCAGAAGCTCTGGTACTTTATGAACCCCCATCAAAAATACCATAGGGGTGAAGGCTATACAAATTTAGCAAATTTCAAGTCTGCAGTTTAGAATATAAATAGTGAACAGAAAGACAGATGGATGAAACACAGATATGTAATATTGATAATACTATTTTCTCATAAGAATGGTGTACTTTTTATGATATGGAAATATTGCACATTTGATTATTTAATTTTAAGTTCAGTTTCATATTCTTGACCTAGACTGACAGCTATTAGTGTACCTTTGTTTTTACTGCTGTTGGAATAATTGGATCTTTGTCCCCTGCTTGATCAGTAAGAACTGCAGTATGATGAAACCCTGATGATGCCACATAATTCACAGGAAAAGATGGTGTTAGATGTGTATCACTCATGATGATAATGCAACTGAAGAAATGCTAAAGGAAAATTAAAATTCATCATATACTGCAAATTTCTGAGACAAAGTTTTTCATTCATCCATCCTTCCATCATTATCACCCTATCCACATACTGCTTTCTGCATTAAGAGTGTAATATGAGTGCCTGCTTTTAAAATGTGGAGTTTCTTGTCATGACCACCTTTGTTGCTTAGTTCTGATTTATAATTTTGCATATGAATGTTCTAGTCTCATATTTTTTGTCATCCCTGCCTTGGCAAGTAGCTCAACATTGGCATTTGGGAGCAGGCTCACATCGATGTATGTACATCCATCTACATCCTAGATTAACCCCATGTTGAAGTTTTTCACTTTCCTTTTATTTCAATACAATCTTATCACATTCTCATTGGATTCGGAATATAGCTCATGGCATGCAGGTCATATCACCTACTTGTTTTTGGCTGCGATCCTTTTACATTTTCAAACTCTAGAAAGCTCTCCATATGGGCAGATAATTAACATCCATCATAGACAGATTGATATATTAAGTTAATATCCATCAAAGATAGATATATGCAGTTAATAACCATCAAAGATAGATATATGCGGTTAATATCCATCAGAGATAGATAAATGCAGTTACTATACATCAGAGATAGATATATGAAGTTAATATCCATCAGAGATATATCAAATGATAGAATGACAAGTAGGGTAGGTAGGTATGTATACTGACAGACAGACAAAGAAACAGACAGACAGACAGATTGATAGAAAGATAGATAGACTGACTGACAAACATACAGATTGATAGATAGACATATCAAGTTTTCAATGATTCATAATTTAATAAAAGCTGATTTTAAATATATATATTCACCAAAATTTCCAAAAGCAATTTGTTGTTAAAACACAGTTTATAGTGAGAAAGAGTGCAGAATGTAATAAAATTAAAACAATTTAAACAAAATGGCAATATTACTGCATGTACCTTCCGATATGAAACTTTCACATACCCCCCAAAATAAATAAATACAATTCTCTCTCTCTCTCTCTCTCTGACTGAGCAAAGGCACTTAAGTGAGTAGAACGTCACCTATATCACCCTCACATCCTTTCCAGAGCATTTCTGCACAACATGCATATCTACATCCATGAGGAGTTAGGGCAAACTCCCTCTTCCTTCAAGGTTGAAACAATTATACACCACCAAGGTTGTAGAAAGCAATCACGGGCCCTGGGGTAAGAAACACACAGGCCTCTCCTAGTTCTTGTTCAAACAAAATATTTCTTTAATAAAATTAAAAAGTGTTGTTTGGCCCGGGCCCCTTACAGGCCTGGACCCCAGGGATATATCCTCGATTGCCCCCCCTCTTGTCGGCCCTGTACACCATAGTAATCCAGTGACATAAATAACTTTAAAAAATAAATAAAATCCATATATATTTTGACAACAAAAATCCACAATGTTACAACCCTTACACTTTCCCACATGTTTATAGCAATTATCATATTTATCTGTGTGTGTGTGTGTGTGTGTGTGTGTGTGTGTGTGTGTGTGTGTGTGTGTGTGTGTGTGTGTGTGTGTGTGTGTGTGTGTGTGTGTGTGATTTAGATTTTTAACGTAGCTTTAACAATCTTTCAGTCATATCACTACGATGTCTGCAGTGTGGCAGTTTAAAGTGCTGTTTAGCACTGGGGCATCATGCTGCAGACATTTAGCATGATGTCCCACCCAGTCACATTATCCTGACACCAGGCCAACCAGTCCTAACACTAACCTCTTAATGCTGAGCGCCAAGCAAGGCAGCTGTTAGTACCATTTTAAAAAGTCTTTGGTATGACTCGACCGGGGATCGAACCCACGACCTCCTGCATCTGAGGTGGATGCTCTACCACTAGGCCACCGGAGCGGTCTCATATTTATCTGAAGATGCACTTATGCTTGATAGCCCCACCATCAATTTCACAATATTTTAGCAAATATTTACAATATTTACAAACTCCTATCTTCATTCTACCATTATACCTTAAACTTTCAATGCAAATCTAATATTATCTACATGCAATTTGATATAAAAATTGACATGCAATCCATCTCCAATTATTGGCAGATAATATCTGTGAATACGACAATGTTATGGACTGCTTAGTGACAACCAAGTTTGAAATTTTAAATCAGTGACTGAAATGATGAAGTTTTCAACATGCCCTGATGGCCTGGAATGCTGTATTATCGCGGTACTTAATGTTCTTATCGGTACATATTAATACTGTTTTGGTATTGCTGATCACTTATAATTTGTAAAGTTTGAATGACTTTCCCTCTTTCTATTCCTGTAAAAAATCTTTGTCAATTGAAGTGCATAAAAAAAGTAAATAAAACAGCATATGATGGCTGACCCAGATTAATGTACCATGGGGTTAAAACTCTATATTATCTAGGCATTTGCCTAACTTAGGTATGGTAGCACACACGTATAATAATAAACATTAATTGCAACTTATCTATGAGAAGGAATGTCCACGCTTGTAGTGGCTTAAGATTTTTACAATAAACAAAAGGATCCAGTGATCAAATCGAACACACAAATGTAATTAAAGTGGAAATCCATGAATAACAACATAACAAATTAAAAACAATTATCATTTAACTTTACACAAATTTTTAATGCAATGTGGGCAAAAAAATATAAATATATAAGAAATTATTATTAATATCATTATTGTTATTATTGAAATATTACTGACTTCAAGAAAGTTTAACTGTTATTGTATTCTTATTTACGTACGAGAAGTATGATCATAAGCAACATTTTGTCAATTTTGGTCCATATTGGCTACCATGGAATGAAATTGCAACCTTAACCTTGTAAAGACACGTATGTCACCATCAGTACTTGACCTATAATCTTCAAACATCAGACAATACACTGAATAAATTTTGTAATCAAAGCCAATGCAGGTATAGGAATTTTGACGAGTTTTGTATCTGATGATCAACAGAATTGCATGTACTTTACAAAACAGTGATGTTCATTCTTTTTCAATTTAAACTAATAAAAAAATGTTGACATTTCCAAGTAAATTGTGCTACAAGTTATTTGCGTCCTTACTGGCTACAGCTTAGGCCGATAAATCAGCCCTTCAGTATCATCACGGGGAAAAGGCTGATTTATCGGCCTTGCTACAGCTTTTCATCTGTAAACAACCACTAGACATCGCGTGTCCAAAATTAATCGGAAAATCCCGTTTACCGCGATAATACAGCGTTGGAGTATACCTTTTATTTTCAAATCGCAAGAGGGGTACCAGCTATAGGAAACCGAATACTTAGGCCGATAAATCAGCCCTTCATCCGTGGTGATACTGATGTTGGAGTTAGGGGCTAACCCTAGTCCTACAATGTAAGACATAGCACATGTTGTTTTTGTTTTTGTGCCATCACCCACCCACCCCCGAACAAAAATATCGGGAGATGTGTCTTACGTTGTAGGACTAGGGCTAATCCCAACATCAGTATCATCACGGGTGTAGGGCTGATTTATCGGCCTACCGAATACTATACTACTAGTTCTACCGCCTACTTTTCAAGATACTTTCATTATACGCAATCAGCGTATCACACATAAAGCGACGTTAGGTGCATTAATTATGTTATCGTTTTCTTTCTTGCATTTTACTTCGTCTTTCTTCTTCTTTAATTCACTATATAGACCTCAGTAAATATTTAAACTATTTATGTCCACCATGTTTTTGATCATGTGACAACTATGAGCCAAGTGGAATATCCTCGGCTTTTTTCCTCACATAACAAAAAGCAGCAGAGAGGGTGAACCCTACAACTTTGTAGAGACCTTATTTTTGAAAATTAAGGGTTCCCTGAAAAAAAAGAAGTTTTTGCTTTAATAATGAAAACTTCTTTAATTGACCAGATTTTTTTACAATCTGGTCACGTGCGTATGTCATTCACCCTCTCTGCTGCTATAAATTAAACAGCCATATAGATATTATCAATAATGAGTATTGGAGAACCACACTCAGCTAAATTAGCTCGAGAGCGACTAAAGGCAATTAAAAAATATCTACCCGTTCGTGATTCTGTTAAACAACAACTACAATCACGTCAGGAATCTCAAGTGGAATTTACAGAGGGTACAGAAAAATTATTTAAACCGATTGTCGAACCAACAAAGAAAATTATTACAGCAACTGAGGCAACACAACGAGCTCTTGAAACATGACCTGCTGATATTGCTGGTCGTATTCAAGCTGCTCAACCACCACCACAAGCAGCTCAACCACCACCACAACCACCAAGAACCAGAACTAAGATAATAGATAAATTTACATCTGAAGGTATTGCTGCTATCAGGGATCCAATCCAATTATTTGATATTGCCGCGCATGGATATTATGAAAGAAAAAAATATGTAAAACCAGAATATATTAAATCATTAAGCTCTGCCAATTGGATCAGAGATGTATATCGTGTCGCTACTGGTATTCCAGAAATCAGATCTAATGAAGATATTATGAATTTTAACAGATTTGATGAGGATATACATAGATATATAG